>OX328126.1:51135894-51410814 GCA_946811695.1 Gonocerus acuteangulatus
AAGTGTAATAGTTATTACCAAAAAGTACCTAGAATTAGTAAAAGTTGGACTCAACCGATAGTAAGTCTTTACTTAAGTTCACTAGCAGCGACGTTATTGAGACCACCTCATGAAATATTCATTACGCGATACTGGATTAACTTAATCTACTTAGTCATAATCCGGATTATAACACACTGTTCTATATTCATATTTAGGTGAAAGAATAAGTTTTTGCAGACTTCCATTTTAAGGTTTATTTAGTTAGTTTTAAGTTATGCCTGATTAAACTATCAGCTTACACATAAAATCGTTATGTTATTAAATACGATTAGATTTTTTTATTTCTTAATTTCGTGAGGATGTTAGAGGTTAGATAATCTAGTTAGAGGTCTACCTGCAATCTAGTTAAAAGGGTCCCCGCTTGCATCTTACCGCGAAAACGTCGACGCTACGATTTACTTTCCGCGAATGTCGCTCCAAAATCGATCTTTCGATGAAAGTATTCTGCTGGTTATCGGACTTTTAAACCAGACAAGCTATGTTTTTACCAAATTTCATCGAATTCAGACCATTTTTCTGGATGATAGAGAATATGCACTAGTAAAACGGGTGCGGTAAATGGTGTGGCAGTAATAAATCCAAATTACACGATTAGAGGCTTCCGATTATAACGCAGAACGTAATAAACTGTAGAAAAGATAAACATTATTTATTTTATTAATAGAATTAATTATTTTTACTTTTCATCTAATAAGACATATCGATGACCTTAATTATTACCCGCTAAGGGTTATTTGACTTTTTCCTGAAGAATATAATCTAATTTCTTTATAATTATTTACTCACACTAAATGCTAACAATATATAATTATAGTTAAAGGCTACAGAGCACGAGGAATTAAATTTCTTCACATCTTGAAACTTCGAAATTAAAATAAACATAAAACGAATGCATACACCGAGAGTATTGTTTATACATAACCTTTTGCTGTATATCGTGTTGACATTTCAGCTTGTGGTTTTGCTTTTCCCAAGCATACACGTTTTGTGTAAACTTCAGAAAATAAACAGTGGCTGTATGTTTGCGCGGACACATTCTACCCTTGAAGGTAGATGCATTTATTATGGAATACTCATTTTCGTATAACATTGTCGTTTTTCGTTGGGGCTTTATGTGCGGGTGGATAATGATGTTCATTTCTTAAAATAAAATTATTATGAGTACCTCCATAACTCTACATCCCTTTTTGTTTAAGAACAAGGAAATTTCTATTCCAAATCGTCTTTCACAAACTAATTCTATGCTTTTCTCTCACCTTGAAAAGATTCCCCCCGGAGGCTATTTTTTCAGTTAATTTTAGAGTCATTAATGGATAAAGTATGGGCAAGGGTGACGCTTTCTGGATTTCGTTTTTATTCTATTTATTAAAAAAAAAAAAATAAAATAAAAAAAATGCCATCCTAGATATGGTTGGTGGGAATCTAGCTTAGAACTAGTAGACAGCGGTTGCCCATTGAAGTAGGTTTGGTATGAAGAAAATTGGAATTATTAGGTGGAACGAAATTCCAAGTTATAATATTTATTTATTGATTGATTTATTTAAATTTTAAGGTCCATTATTATTAACTAAGAATTTTGGGACGGGTTATCTATAGGTTTCCAACCTTTTCTAGCCAGGAAAGGGCTGATACCTTCTCTTTTTTCTAAAGGAAAGCCACCGCCCCATAATGGGGATCGAGTCCACGACCTTTGGCACGGAGTGTTAAGTGCTCACGCCTTAACACTCACGGCCACAGGGCTTCCAACAAGTTAATAATAATATTTGTCAAAGTACTAGTAAAAGAAAAAAAATTTAAAGCATAAGACAATTACTGTTTTTATGGAGGATTAAACTGTGTCAAAGATGGGGTTCTCAATGCTCGAACCGGATTAGAGTCAATCATAGATCTCTCCATGGGCAGTCCTATTCTTGCACCTCGTTGCACTTGGCGTGCTCATGGAGACCTCTATGGCTTAGACCATTATCCTTTGGTAATTACCTTTGCAGAAACCGTACCTGAATCGTGCGGTTTGTCCAAATGGAAAATAAAAGATGCTTCCTGGAGTGAACACCAAGACCTAGCCCAACTAAAACACATTGACACGGAAACTACTGATGTAGACCAAATTATCCAATGTCTCAATTTTACAAGCGGCTGAACAGTCAATACCAAAAAGTAAAAATAATAGTAGGAGAAATTTAGTGCCTTGGTGGGATAAACAGTGTGAAGAGGCAATCAAGAATAGGAAAAGAGTATTAAGAAAATTTCAAAGACATCCCTGCTCTGAGCATTTAGATATATATTTGATCGCTAGGAGAGAAGCAAGAAAAACCATAAACATCGCGAAAAGGAAATCTTGGCGGGAGTATGTCAGTCAAATCAACTGCCATACTCCTGCAAGCGATATATGGGACATTGTAAAGAAAATTATAGGCCGTAAAGGAACAAACACTATAAATCTACTTAAATCTGGACCATCAGTAATTACGAGCCCTATAGATATTGCGAATCTTGTTGCAGAACATTTTAAAAACATTTCATCTAACTCTATCTACTGCCCTGAATTCTTAGTAACGAAACATCTAGTAGAATCACAACCAATAGAAATAAATAGAGATCCCATTACCCCACTAAATTTACCATTTACATATTTAGAATTAACTCTAGCTCTGGAATCTCGCAAGGACACCTCTCCTGGTCCAGACAACATTACTATTTCAATGATAAAAAATCTTTCAACTGATAATAAACAAATCCTCTTAAAGATATTCAACAATATTTTTATCTCTTCTCGTTTCCCTAACATTTGGAGAAAATCGGTGTGCATACCTATACTTAAAACTGGCAAACCACAAGATGAAACTGCAAGTTATCGAATCATCTCCCCGACCTGTTCACTCTGTAAATTAATGAAAAGGATGATAATGAAAAGGCTACATTGGTACATGGAGAAAAATAATCTTTACACTAATTGGCAGAGTGGATTTAGGCCAGGACGCAGTACTAGAGATAATCTAGTAAGGTTAGAGACAGATATTAACTCTGCTTTTAACTCAAATGAAATGGTTTTAGCCGTATTTATTGACATAAAAAATGCATTTGACTGCGTCTGGAGGAGGCTTATACTTGACAAACTCATACAAATGGGAGTAAATGGTCATATATTTAATTTTATTCAAAATTTTTTGACGAATAGAACATTTTGTATTCGAAATGGTACTCAGCTCTCATTAGAATCAGTACAAGAAAATGGGGTCCCGCAGGGAAGTGTAATTAGTGCCTTTCTGTTTTCCATTGCAATAAATGATTTACTTAATCACATAGAAGAACCTGTCAAGGCAATGCTGTACGCTGATGATATAGTCATTTATTGTAGCGGAAAAGTAATTGAAAATGTGCACGAGAACATACAACTGTCTCTAAACAAAATTAATGACTGGTTAAAAAATCATGGTTTCACTGTATCTAATATTAAAACTGAATGCATATTTTTCTCTAATAAGAAAGTTGACAACCCAACCCCATTGTTTGTAAGTGGAGCTCCCATAAAGTTTGTAGGTAGTATTAAATTTCTGGGACTTACTTTTGATAAAAACCTTAATTGGAAAAATCACTTAAAAATTACGCGAGCAAATTGCTTCAAGACACTAAATATCCTCAAAATGTTGTCTTGTACTAAATGGGGAGGAGACAAGGTCAGCATGTTGATGTTATATCGCAGCCTGGTGAGAGCCAAGATGGATTATGGCTGCATGGCCTATGGTTCAGCTTCACGCATAACTCTCAAAATGCTTGATAGTATTCACCATGCTGGCATCAGACTAGCAACCAGTGCATTCCGATCTAGCCCAACAAACTGCCTATGCGTTGATGCAGGAGAACTGCCTGTAGAACTCCGTAGAGAAATTAACGCTTAACTTCTACATTACTATATTATCCTCCAATAATCACCCTCTTAACGTATACATCCAGGACCCAGTAAACATCCCTAGACGAAGAACTCCAAGAAAGCCTTTCACTCTCCGGATATCAGAGCTATTATCTAAATTCAACATCGCCCTACCGTATATTTTTCATAGTGCTGTGCCCTCCAGGGAACCGTGGTCTCTACCCTTTCCCAATATCAACTTCGTATATATATCAACAGGAATTTCTCAAAATAAGAAATGAATTTCCTCAAGCTATTCACATTTTCACTGACGGTTCTAAGGACAACGATGGAGTTGGTGCTGCAACACACTCCAACACCACGAACAATATGTTCGCCCTCAGTAAAATTTGTAGCATCTTCACTGCCGAACTGTTGGCCGTAACAAAGGCCTTAAATACAACAACTAACTCTAACTATAAAGTAATTTTTACGGATTCTTTGTCTGCACTTCTTGCTCTGAGGAATCCATTCTCAAACCATCCACTGATCACACTCACTCATGAAACCATAGCAGATCTTCAAAGAAATAGTGAAACAGTTCTTTTCGTATGGGTACCCAGTCACTGCGGAATAAAAGAGAATGAGGTGGCCGATGCCTTAGAGAAAAGAGCTGTAAACGAAGGCATTCCCTATCATAGGGTTCCAAAGAACGATATCATTAATTACCTGAAGGAAATAGTCTGGCAAAACTGGCAATCTACATGGCAAATAATAGAAAACAACAAATTAAGAGAAATAAAATCGACAGTTAAAGCATGGAAGACCCCACCCAGCATCAATAGAAAACATGAAGTTGCCTTAAGTCGATTGCGGATTGGGCATACAAGATTAACGCATTCATTCCTTTTTCTAAGTGTGTGTTTGTGTGTGTTTGTTTGTGAGTGTGTGTTTGTTTGTGTGTGTGTGCGTGCGTGTGTGCGTGCGTGCGTGCGTGTGTGTGTGTTAGAGAATATGTGAGTGAGGTTGCATGGATATGGGTATATGTGTATGGGTGAGTGCATATGTCTGTGTGTGTGCCCGCTTGTGTGTGAGTGCGTTTATTTACATTTGTTCTGTATACTGAAACGAAAATAAATATTGCATGGAAAATATACTACAAGTAATATAAGTAAGGAAAAAATGCCAGGATCAATGATAAGTAATTCAATAAAAACCAAAAGCTGACTCAATAAATTATTAAATTCAAAAGAAATGAGGGAAAAATTTCACCTCCACATATAATGAAAGTTTCATTCGATGGCGTTCATGACCCTAAGGTTGACACGCCTTAAAAAATAAAAAAGATGGGTAGCAATAAAATAAATAGATACTAAAGTACTATCACGCTTTCAAAATTTGGTTTTAACAGTCTATATTTGCTTTAAGTAGAAAGCTCTTAGATGTTTTCTATTGTTTGATGTGTTTCAACTCCGAAACTGTGAAAGTGTGCCCTGTTTGATATCCCTGTTGGCACCTGATAGTGGAGATATGCTGGCTGAATATTCATGGAGCAGCCATTTCCTCCAGGCAGCCGATTATCTCACCAAACAATAATTGCTTCCCCCTATATTCGTCATTATCACTCCTCGCATGATATACACTCTCCATCTATTAGCTTTAACTCCTGCTTCCGACGTCCTCTCTCTTGTTTAGAACCACTTCTCCCCGATTTATAGCTCTCCACTCTTTTGGAATGAATCGCTATGTATGTTTAGTATGCGGAGTTTCATGTTTCCAACTTTCTATCTTAATGCCAAACCTACTTTAATGGGCAACCGCTCTTACTGGTATAGATTCCAACCAGCAAGCATAATCAAGGTTGTCAGAAAAGATAACCAACTTGCTGCAACGAGACTCTTTCTCTATATTTTATTCAATCAGACAGAAAAATAAGTTTTGTGATCTTCCAAACCCCTGATTCTTAAAAATAATAACAGTAATACCTAATAAAGACATATTATCTTTATGGCGTTTCTATAAACTTAAAAACCAATATATTAATTTCGAGTGAGATATGTAACTAGTATAGATGTAACTTAATGAGACTGGTAATCAAATATTTAAGCTTAGAGCGTTGTATCCCTAAATAGAGTAACTGAACGATTACTGAAACGTCGTGTGAAAATAGATTAGTGACAGGAATGTTGATTCGAGCCCCCAAGCATCATGGTTCATGCTTTATTGCCTTGCAACAATTTTTCATGAGGAGCAGCAAGCATTACTTATTTAACGAATTATAGTTTGCAGGATTAAATTAATGAATTATGACCCTTAATATTTCGAAAGATTTTCAATTATGTTTAGTGACTAGATATGACGGCTGTCCCAAAGGTTTCCCTAAAACACTAGGCCTTTTGAATATACAATGCGAATAAGCAAAACACAAAGCGGAAATTTCAATAATACTTTTGTACAGAAATATTCAACCGTATAATATTATATCTAAATGGAAATTTCATAGCAATATTCGTGAATACATATTTAAAAAAATAACTTATCTATTTACAAAACAGCTAAAATTGATTGAATTATTTAAAAAATAACCGTCGCCGGAAATAAGCCTCAGGTGACTTGCTGGGAGTTGGGAGGATGATCTCCGAACAGGACCACATTATACTGCTTTGATAGTCATGTTTTTTTTTTTGTTTTTTTTTGGGGGGGGGGGGGGTTGGTTTATTTATTGAATTATTGTCATTATTTATCATTGATCCTGGTATTTTTTGCTTACTTAAATTAATTGCAGTATATTTTCCACGCAATTTTTGTTTACGTACCTGTACACCAAACAAATGTAAATAAACGCACTCTCACACAGAGTCATCGTTGTTAGACCATATACAAATGAGAGAAAGCACCTAACCTTGCCTGGCTTATAGGGCGCAAATCCCGACCTACCCATTTCTACTACGAGTAGTTAACTGGAAACTGATGAATTTTGTGGCACCAGGAGACTCACGAGGAGGTAAAAGATTAAAATTGCAAAAAAAAAGTTTAGTTTGTCAATCTGTGGTCTCATTTCCCCCTGGAAATCTGAATTCCCGTGGTTGTTACACCCCCCCCCCCCTTCCAGAATTCTCTCTGTGCTGTGCTTTTTCAGATAGATAAACATGTCCATATGTTTGAGTTCCGTGTACAATATGCGCTCGAGTAAGCTATAAGCCAGCGAGCACTATAAAAAAAATTATCTTTTAATTTTAGAGTGCCTATAAAAACCCATCTGAAACACCTGTGTTATGTATACGTGGACGGAAATTTAAATAAATGATAATGCTACAGGCGTACAAGATTTATTGATCCGATGTTTTTATAGTGCTGTTAGGAAGAAAACTTCGATTTCTGTAGTTTTTTTTCTATATAGTAACTTTGGAATTTAAAAAATGTATTTACTATTTTATTTTTGTTATCATTAGTGGATTTTGGAGAAAGTATGTAATGCTTACCGCGTCGGTGGTCATTAATAGTAAGTTTTTTCCAAACAGTTGCCATTTCCAAAAAAAAATATATATATATTTTTTAAATTTGTCTTACGTCAAGTCTTACATGATCTTATGAAGAATTAAGATCTTAGTAAACTATTTCGAATGAATAATTTGGGGAATAATATACTGGAAAGAATAATATGCTGGAAGGAATTATATACGTTTAAAACGTTCTATATATAAAGGATCGATTTTTGTAAAATCTATTAGTTAATAATCGCTCTTGAAAATATAAATTAAAATTAGTGTCCTACAAATGTGGTTGGTTGGCTGGTGAAGGTTCATCATAGTAAACAGGATGCAAAAACAAGTCAACACACCTCCACTGTTTAATTCCTTTAATTTAACAAAACGTTTTCGAGGTCAGCACCTCATCCTCAGTGTCCTGTTAACACCCATCAACAAAGGCAACATTACAATCAAATAAAATAACTTAACTTAAATCACATGGGTACGTCACATTATACACTAATACAACTTAATTGTTGACGTAGTGTATAATGTGACGTACCCATGTGATTTAAGTTAAGTTATTTTATTTGATTGTAATGTTGCCTTTGTTGATGGGTGTTAACAGGACACTGAGGATGAGGTGCTGACCTCGAAAACGTTTTGTTAAATTAAAGGAATTAAACAGTGGAGGTGTGTTGACTTGTTTTTGCATCCTGTTTACTAAAATTAGTGTATTTTATTCTTTTCAGGACAGCCTCATTCTATTTTTTTTTTATTTCCGTTCTCTGTTCAGAGAGAGGTATTTCTTTCCTAAATCAAAATTATTATTTGCTTATGCAGAGAATTGAGGAGAGATCGCGAGCAGTGGATAAGGAGAGGAAGAAAAAATATTCTGTGGGCCTCTCATCCTTTAATTTGCATTTTTTACCAGCTCTTCTGCCTTACTGAAGTGAAAAATATATTAACCTCAATTCTTTATACTTTTTTTTCAGACGCTTTATAACCAAAAAATACATCCCGTATATCGTGTCTGTAATTAATACCTTCATTTCCATTTATATATATATATATATATATATATATATATATATATATATATATATAAAAGTCTAGTAGAGGGGGTCCGGTGAAAGAGATACCTGCATCTGTGTTGTACAAGTCCCTAATTCTCGACCTAAATAGTACATCTAGTGCGTATAGTACTATTCAACGCCAGATTTTCCCCTTTGCCGTTACCCATAAAGGGCTGAACGGGCCTCGTGCCGTTTAAATATTTCAATCCGTGTATTTAATAAGCATATTCTTATCTCTGGCGCAATTATAATCTTGAAACTACGAACATCATTTTGCTTCTTGACTTTTTGGCTCTAAATTAATTTTAATTTAAACATTACCCTTGTTACGCTAAAATCATGTAGTAAGGTAGTTGGTAACAGCTTATTCAGTCTTCATTTTTTTATATTTTATATTAAATTTTTTGTTAAATATAAAATACTAGCTGAAAACCCGTGCTTCGTCACGGCAGATAAGTAGTTATTTTATTGCGTTAAATAATGTATCAGCAAAATTAACGCTATTACATAATTTTGTACAGCTTATTGTAGCACGGTTCCCGTCATACAATAAGTTATTCATTAGTTTATAGGTAATCAAAGTATAATGTTTCTTGACATTGGGATGCTCCGCACCAGTATCAAAAAACAGATAACGTAGAGATAACCCGATATCTATAGGTTACCAGCGTGGGCGTATATAAGGGAAACTGAGGGATGTCAGCCCCCCCCCCCCCCCCCGAAATTTTGATTTGATGGTAAAAATGTGTCTTAAAAACCTTAAAAATAAATTAAATAAGATAATTTCTTTTATAAGCACAATTGGTTTGATCCATTCCTTTTTCATTCCAAAGATCATTTCGTCGATACAAATGCAAAGTATCGAATCTGAAAAAATGCATCTTTCATTGTCAATCTTTACTAATTTCTCCTGGACTTATGTACGGCAAATTCTTGAATCTGACTTCACTCTATTAAAGGGAGGTCAAAAGGTCAAATCTGCCGAATATTTGACTGTCCAAAAAAAAGTTATGAATAAATGCTTTTCCACTCTGAAAAGTGGTGATTTTCACATTCGATACTTTGCGTTTGTAACGACGATTTCATTTTAGTTGTAATAGCGTTTTATTCGCCTAAAACTATTCCAGGTTGATAGTATTCCATACCCCAGTAATTCAAGGACTGCCATCATAGTTGAAATTAACCTCAATTATAAGCATTATTTTTATTATTTTTTTTTGTTTATTTTCTTTTTCTTTCAATTTGTGAAAAAACAATCTGTTTTGGTCCAAAATAAAATATTTTTCTTCTTCTTCAATTATAAGTAATACGATGAAATAGATAATATACGGTAACAGCTGTTCTGTTATCGTCCTAGCAACGCATGCTGCCTTGGCTTGCCTGCTCTAACCAACTCAAACTTTAAACCCCTCTAAAAATACTTAAAAATTCGAATATCAAAAAATCCTTTCTTAGCGGGAGTCTACATCCTATAGAGAGTGTCCATGCAAAATTTCAAATTTTTCTGTCGAGTGGTGTGGGCTGGGCGATGATAGGTGAGTGAGTGGTATTTGACAAATATATAGTAGATAGTAATAAAATAAATGAAGACTGAATAAGCTGTTACCCTTAGTTTTCAACTTAGGATCTACAAATATAATCATGTAGTAATTTTTATTTTTTTGTATTTTTTGGTGCATCGATCATTAGCACCTCATGTAGTAATTATAAATATAATCGCTATTTAGCGATTTAGTTATTTTTGTGGTTTCTTATTTTAATTAAATCATACTCTTATTCCTTTTGATTCCATGCTTTATTATATCCTTAAATTCTTCATCACAATTCTTTAAAAATATTAAAAAATTTGTTGAACATTTGTACATTTGCTTTTTCATATTTTTCTTAGTATTGTAGGATTTTTTTTAAATTTGGACTGCCATTATTGGTCCTATTCTAGATGAATACCTCACCAATGTAAAATACAAACATTTATTTTATCTTACAAATCCTGAATTAAGTTCGGGAACGTTGATTAACGTTTACACTATGTTTTAATCGTCATTAGATGTTGAATTACGGATTACAGCAGGTGCTAATATTTTGACTTGTAGTATTGCTATGTTTTTTCTCAGTTTACAGTCTATTAGTACGTATTTTATTTCATTGTGTGTTAATCTCGTAAGTGAGTAAACATTTTTCTTGTTACACCGCGTTCCCTCCCTCCCTTCCAGCAGAATCTGTCCTCCAGAACATGGTTTATTGGCGAAAATCGCGCGAACAAATATCAAAAAAAAAAAAAATAGGCTTTCAGATGCACGTTTTATAAGTAAAAAGACCTGAAAAATCTAATAAAACCAATAAAAAACCCATATCGTCAAACTGTCGAATCCTCTTTCTCTTTGGACTCAACAGGGGGAACATCTTGCTTTATAGCAGTACTGAAAATCACATTATTTTATGGGAATTTAATAGTGGAGTGTTGTGAAAACTAGTTAAAATTGCTTATTATTATCTATTGATGTCTCATTTAATGGTGTTTGATAATTAGTGCAGTACAAGTGGAAATATTCTAATTTAGATATCTTGCACGTGGGAGATTAAGTAAATATAACCCCATTGTGGGATGGTCGTTCACGAACGACGCATGGAGATAATCGATATATTGTAACCTATACAATCTGTTTTTCATAGCTTTACTGCTTACTTGATTCAACTAGCCACTCCAAGCATATATCGATTGTGTATATCTATTGAATGTTTCTAACATAATGCAAGAGGCTGTGGTATTTTCTTAGCAAGGATCTGACTGGTACTTCTAGATAAGCTTTAATTTATAATTAATATTATTACCGAGTCTTAGTACAGCTCGGTTTAGTGTAGTATTATATTATACTGATTATACCAAATCACTTATTGATTTAAAATGGCATTAGATCAGCCCGAGGTCTTAAAATTACCGAAACCTCCCGACCCTCGTTCATTTAATTTCGAAATACCGGAGGGTAAATGGGCAAAACAATTTTTAGTAATGTCCATTGAAGGTAATCACGATAAGAAGACCTTTAGAGACTTTAGTCCTTTTAAGGTCTGTAGATTTATTAAAAGCTATGCACCTCAATCAAATATTAGAATTTTACGATCTGGAGCCATACTTCTAGAGGTTAACCAAAAAAACGATTACATTAATCTTTCAAATATTGTTAAATATGAAAATTACAATGTTAAATTCTCACTACACCGCTCATATAATTATTCTAAAGGAATTGTATCCTGTGAAGAATTTACATAATGTACATACGATGAGTTGATCTCAGAACTTTCCTCTCAAAATGTAGTTAATGTTCAGAGAGTACTGAAAACAGTAAATGGTAACAAGATTGAGACTTCATCATATATACTGACATTCAATATGCCTGTGCCCTCACAAAAAATAATATTAGACTTCCTGAGCATTAGAGTTAACCCGTATATTAAACCATTAATGTGTTTTAATTGTTATTCTTATCGTCATGGTAGTAGATTTTGCAAAAAGACAGCACTTTGCGGTAAATGCGGCTAGGAGAAACATGATGGCCCTTGCCACCCAAAATGTCGCCATTGTTCTGGCCCCCACCCCACTTGGTTTACCTCATGTACAGTCTACAAAAAAGAAAGGGATATTGAGGAATATCGTAAGAATAACAGAGTGTCGTATGCACAAGCAGAAAAAGCTGTTAGCCCCCCAGCTGTTAGTTATGCCCTTGCAACTAACCAACAATCCACCAACAATTTAGTCCTAACACAATTTAAAACTCACCTCTCTTGTTGAAAATTTAATTACAAAAGTTAATTATCTAGAATCACTTGTCTCAAACAAAACTTCTACAATTCAGTCTAATAGTCTATTTACTGAGGAAATAGAAAATACAAATTTAAATCATCACCACCAAAAAAGTGAAGTTCCCAATAAAAAACCGTTAAATCTAGAAACAGGCACAAAGCCCAAAATGTAATTTCAAAACTCTAACGAAGACCTACCCTTAAAAGAGACAAAAAGAACAGATAAAAGAGAAACCCCGTCCCGAGAGCGTTCCCAGTCACCTAGTGATTCTATCTCACCTGCTAGGGGTGGAGATCCTCCAAAACGCCGACGCACTAAGAAGAAACCTTCACGATATGACTCTCATTAGTATAAAACTATAACCAGGCTACCGATAAATCTTACTGATATTCACTTCTCGCTTTTTATTTACCAAATTACTATGGTACGAATATTTATAGGCTCATATTTCATAATAAAAAATGTCAAATTTGTTCCTAGTACTGGACTAAAACAATATAATAAAATTATATTGTTATCTAATTCCTTCCTTTTTTTGTCAGATTCCTTCGCAAATATGCATTATATAATAATAATATACCTTATCACAACAAAATTCTTAAATCGATTTTTTATTACTTTCCTGAAATTACTTAAAATTTATAAATATTTTTACATAAATAACATAGTATTTATTTCTGTCGTATATGTAATTGTACCATTCAATATTTTCTCATTTTTTACAGTTTTCTCACTATATATAAATGTGTATGACCACGTTTATGAACAGATTCTGTTTCTAACAATCTATAATTTATTGAATGTCTTAACTATCTTCTCGAATCAAGTTTATATAAATCTCAACCTTTGCTTACAGCACCTTTATCTCATAAACTGCTTAGGTTTAGTAGTAACTGACATCAGAACTACTTTTTTTGGAGCAATGAAATGGTTTTTATTGTTTTCTGTATTACAGCAATTGCAGTTTTTTTGCAATTTTTATTTATTTATCTAATTTTTTTAAAATAATTATGACCGTAATACAATGGAACATTAATGGTTTGACGCTTCATAAAGCCGATTTATTAATCCTGCTTAAGGATACAAAATCCAAAATTATTTGCCTACAGGAGACACATTTAAAACAAACTGACAATTTTTCACTAAGAGATTTTAAAATTTTTAGACAGGATTTTCTGGATGGTTTAATTGCTTGCGGTGGTGTTAGTATTCTTATCTCTAATGATATACCCTGTCAACACATTCCCTTGAATACAACATTACAAGCTATTGCTGTTAAAATCTTCACACCTATGACAGTTACTCTTTGCTCTCTTTATTTACCTCCAGGTCATGCCTTTACTGAAGATCAGTTATTTTCCATTTTCTCTTAGCTACCAAAACCCGTTCTTTTGCTCGGCGACTATAATAGTCATAATGTCCTTTGGCATTCGTCACACACGGATAGTAGGAGCCGTATAGTAGAATCCTTCCTCGACCATTCACAGCTAGGATTTCTGTATGGAAACAGCCCAACCCATCTCTGCAGTTCCTCTGGAGTTATGTCCAGCATTGACTTATCTCTGGCCAGTCCTACATTGCTCTCACGCTGCTCATGGCATACTCTGGACGATTTATATGGTTCAGACCATTTTCCGATTATGATTGACTTCCATGATAGGCAGCCTTCTCCATATCGTCCTCCTAGGTGGAAAATAAGGGAAGCTAATTGAGAACTATATCAAAGTCTGGCGCAATTATCAAATATAAATATTGAAGCAAATGACATAAAATCTCTAACTGATTCCATCACTGATATTATATTGAAAGCTGCTGAACTTTCAATTCCCAAAACCAAAAGTAACAATGATAAAATATTAGTTCCGTGGTGGAATAAAAAATGTGCCGACGCTATAAAAAACAGGAAAAAATGCCTTCATAAGTTTAAAAGAAGGCCTTCCTCGGAAAATCTTGAATTATATATTTCTAGCCGGAAACATGCTAGAATTGTTATTAAAGAATCCAAAAGAGAATCCTGGCGAAACTTTGTGTCACAAATCAGCTCTCAAACACCAATTACAGAAGTCTGGAATATTATTAGAAAAATAGTTGGCCGTTTCAAATACACCTCATCCCATATCAGCCTTATTAATACCGAAAGTAGAATTTTTACCGATCCAACTGAAATAGCAAACATCATTGGATCGCATTTTAAGTTTATCTCCTCCAACTCCAACTACAATTCTAATTTTATTTTACTCAAAACTGTTGAGGAATCGACAGCCATAGAAATACATGATGCTCCTTTACACTCTCTCAATCGCCCATTTACTTATTCTGAATTCATTCACGCACTAAAGTCCCGTAAGGATTCTGCTCCTGGCCCTGATAATATGTGTATAGCGATGGTGAAAAATTTATCAATAGACAATAAAAAAATAATTCTTTCATTTTTTAATCAAATCTATAGAACCTCTGATTTCCCTGAAGCATGGAGGACATCTATTTCTCTCCCACTACTCAAAAAAGGCAAGTCAAGCGACGAGTTACCCAGCTATCGAATTATTTCCTTGACCAGTTCCCTGTGTAAGCTATTTGAAAAAATGGTAGTCAATAGGCTCCACTGGTTTCTTGAAAGTAATTCCCGTCAGGCCACCTGGCAGACAGGTTTCAGACGAGGACACAGCACAAGAGATAACCTGGTGATGTTAGAAATGGATATCCGCTAAGCCTTCGGAAATAAGAAAAAACTATTAGCAGTCTTCATTGATTTAAAAAACGCTTTTGATTGTGTATGGAGAAGATTGATAATCAAGAGACTAATCGAATATGACGTACAAGGTAATATGCTGAAATTTATAATAAACTTCCTCTCTAATCGCCCATTTAGGATACGCAATGGATTGCATATATCGAAGGAATTCGTCCAAGAAAATGGTGTCCCACAGGGAAGCGTTATCAGTCCATTGTTGTTCTCTCTAGCCATTAACCCAGTCCTCTCATTAGTTCAGCTTCCAGTTAAGGCTATGTTATATGCAGACGACCTTGTTGTCTACTGCTCTGGTCACTCTTTGCATAATCTCCAAAGTATTATACAAAATAATCTTAACTCCATTACCACATGGCTACTAAACAACGGATTTACCATATCTCCCACAAAAACAGTCTGTACAATTTTTGCGCAGAGAAAAGTTAAGAACCCTCCTCCTCTTCGTATTAACGATGAGACCATTGCATATAGTGAAAGTGTAAAATATTTAGGTTTGCTCTTTGATAGAAATTTGAACTGGACAAGCCACCTAAAAGAGCCTAAGTCAACTGGCCTTCGCATGCAGAATATCCTGAAAACAATGGCCAGCACAACATGGGGAGGAGATCGAACGAGCATGTTGATGCTATACCGGAGTTTAATATGATCCAGGTTAGACTATGGGTGCAAAGTATACGGATCTGCGTCACCTAGCTCTTTACGAATGTTGGATTCAGTACATCATGGCGGAATCAGAATTGCTACTGGTGCCTTTCGTTCTAGCCCAGTACTAAGCTTATGTGCAGACTCCGGAGAGCCACCTCTAAATTTTCGGCGAGATCAGCTAACTCTAAAATATTACATTTCTATCTTGGCTTCCTCATTCCACCCCTTAAATCAACAATTCAATAATTTCTTAAATCCATTGCACCACAGAAGTAAAAGAAAACATTTTTTAATAAGATCCCTGCTCATAAAAGAAAATCTCAAGATAGAAACGATTAACTTAATGAAAGAATCCTACTCAGTGAATCCCCCTTGGGAATTGCCCCCACTCCGTATTAACTTATCCCTTTCCAAATTCATTAAAAAATACACAACCCCAATACTCTTCAGAAACGAATTCACACGGATGTGTAACACTCTCCCAGCAGTTAGCCATGTATATACAGACGGATCCAAAACAAATGATGGAGTAGGGGCTGCATATCTTTATGGCTCTCAGTCCTGTCAGTTTACTTTAGATCCAGCATGCTCAATTTATACAGCCGAACTAGTTGCTATACTTAAATCTCTGTCCATCGTAATTCCCGAGGGAAACGCCCTTTCCATATTTTCCGACTCCCTTTCAGTTTTATTTTCATTAACCGATCCATTTTCCACTCATCCTATCATTGCCGATATTTTCACCGCCGTATATAATCTCCAGCAAAAGAAATGCCTAACTAGCTTCTCTTGGATTCCGAGCCACTGTGGCATTCCAGGCAACGAGAGAGTCGACGAATTAGCTAAGAGTGGTGTAAAGGAAGGAGTACATTATTCATTCATTCCACGGTCCGATGTTTTAGCTCAAGTAAAAGACGGAATCTGGCTTCAGTGGGAAAGAACATGGAGGGAAACTTCTGATAACAAACTAAGGGAAATAAAGGGAACCCCCAGGACTTGGGGATCTTCGGTTTGTCCAACCAGAAGGAAAGAGGTTGTGTTAGCCAGGTTGCCAATAGGGCATACAAGGCTTACACACTCTTACCTCATGTCTAAAGATGAACCACCCAACTGTATAAGCTGTGGAGTCCTCCTCACGGTGAAGCAAATACTTACAGAGTGCTTAGCATACCAATCTGAAAGGAATCAGTTCAAAATTGATGGCACCTTAGACGAAATTCTAGGGGATTATCCAGAAAAAATCATTAACCTGTTTAAATTCCTAGAGGCTACAAATTTAACAGACAAAATTTAACATAAAACTGTATTTTGCTGACACAGAATATTCCAACAAAATACAGTTAACGAAATAATATAGGCGTTCTTGTGTTTCGATACTACTAATATAACCGCATCTAGAAATTAATGTTATTCTCAACAGCTATTTTTATTTTAACCTGTCACATATAAAATCTTTTATTTATTTATTTATTTTATTTTTTAATGATTATTTAATGTTTCGTTTTTTTTTATTATTATTTAATTTTTATTTTAATATCAATTTATAGTAATTGTAAATGTCTCCATATTGCAACAAACAACAACATCAATAACTATTAAATGACAACTTTAATACGTTAAGTACCCTCTTGGGTCTTACTTTCACAGGGTGGCCATGACCCATTGTGGTTGATATTGCCCTTAATACAAAAAAAAAAAAAAAAAAAAAAAAAAAAAACTGTCGAATAAGCAAAATGGAGCAAACTAGAGTGCGAACATACTATGTCCATTGACGAAGTAATATATTGAAAAATGGCCTTATTCGATACTTAAGAGCATTAAATGCTATTCTAAACGGGTAGGAGTTGCGACAATTTACGACAAGCCGTGTCGTCTAAGAGCAAAGTCTCGAAAGACTCGAAGAACGAGTTTTTGCATATCCGATAGTTTGACATGATAGGGACGATATCTATAACCTTGTCGAGGGAAATAGAAGACTTTTCTTTTTTTTTTTTAGTGATTTTCGGATACATTCTTGTGTACTATCGAAACCAGTTGGGAAATCGTAGTAAATTTAAAACCTCTGCTACAAAGCTTATTAGATTCCCCACAAATACGGTTTTTATGCGGTGTTTGATAAAGCGATCTCACTCAGAGAAATAGGCGCTTAATTTCTGCTTGGATATTGTTAGTTTCATTGCTGCGCCTAAAATCTTGCTTCACTCTTAGATTTAATTTAGATTTAATTTATACATTTTTCACGAATAATTAAAACAAAACAGTCACTCTTCCTATTCTAAAACCTTTATAATACGGTTTGTTTTGTTGTAACTGATATTTTGTACGTCTTGCACTATAATTATACCAAGATCTAATTTGGAGTATGTACACAGTCTGTGTTTGGAATTACTAGGTCGTAGAAGCAGTGTGATGAACAAATTAACCTCATTTCTATAAATTGCAATATTAAGAATGATACTAAAAAAAATAAATGCTTTCTTTATAAAGCATAATATTTATATTATATTATATATTTTTTATATTATGTTATATATTTTCATAACGAACACAAAAAATAAAATAATGACTTTGACTATTAAAACTCTTTCGGCCGGGCAGTCTTTCAATAATGGGTTTTTAGAAAAGGCCTACTCTTAAAGACATTATTTAACTGATAGGACAGAATACATTTTGGGAATGTTGTTTACTTGTACGAAATGTACACGAAATGTGTTTGCATTTTGTTGTACGAAATGTGTTTGTATTTATGTATATGTATGTATGTGTATATATATATATAAATGTATATGTATGTATGTGTATGTGTATATATATATATATATATATATATATATATATATATATATATATATATGTTTGATGTTATTTTTCGTCGCTGGGATAGTATTTTTAGATGGAACGGCATTTTTCTCCAGCGGTGGTACTCCTCCTGACTTCTTCCCGGAATATTTCGATGGATTCATCTACATCTTCTTCAGCCAGGTAATTGTTTCTTCCTCGGTGGTAGCCAAGGGAATCATTCCCTTGGCTACCACCGAGGAAGAAACAATTACCTGGCTGAAGAAGATGGAGATGAATCCATCGAAATATTCCGGGAAGAAGTGAGGAGTACCACCGCTGGAGAAAAATGCAGTTCCATCTAAAAATATATATATATATATATATATATATATATATATATATATATATATATATATATATATATCATAGCGTTATCATTTTAGAAAGGCTTGGATTTGTACACAGAATCTTCCCTTTTATGCTCGGGTGCGTTGCCTACCAGGCCTTAGCACAACATGGCGATTTAACTCATTTAATCTAGCCTCAGATTAAATATATGTACACACACACACATATATATATGGGGCGAGGTTAGCTCAGTGGTAGAGCACTCGACTAATGAACTGGAGGACCAGGTTCAAAACCCGAGCGCGCACTAAAGATTTTTTCTTCTAGTGCCGTCGTTCGAGGGTTGGATTTGGGGTCCCAGATCGTCCCTTGGCCAACCCAGCCTTCAATTAATTTATCAATGGGTACCTTGGTGCTAATGACTCTAGCAGTCGAAGCAGCAAGGGAAAAATCAGGCGGCCGGAGCATAGTATTGACCACACTATCTCCCTAGTGTGCCGTATGGTCAAGAATCAGATACCTCTACAGTATCTGCCCCTCAGGGCCCTTGTGGCCTGTTACGGGACAGTTATATATATGTATAAATATTACCTCTGTCGCACTCTCTCTCAGGTATATATATGCCTGAGAGAGAGTGCGACAGAGGTATATATATATGTATATATATATATATATATATATATATATATATATATATATATATACCTGAGAGAGAGTGCGACAGAGGTGGCGGAGAGGGGAACTTCACACATGTGAAGTTAGGTTGTGTTCATGTTTACACAACCTAATATCTGCCTTTTTAAATAAATATCATCTGAATGAGCCAATAGCATAGCGATTGGAGAAAACTAACTTCCCCGGATTACTCACAGAGGAAGTGTAAGATCTGATGAAGAGAATGTGCAGTGAATCTGCCCAAACTTAGGCCATAGATTAGGAACTAGTTCTCAAGTGGAACCAAGAGCTAGGCAGCATTTGTACGTCGCCCGAGTCTCTCAATGTACAAATTCTCAATACCACATTGAGAACATTTTTCGGTTCATAGTTTCTTCTGACTTTGCCTGTTCAGTTGAATGAAACATTAATACTTTTGGGTGTTTTTCGGACATTTAATTGTGTGACCATCTCATTGGTAGTATGAATTGCGCTCAACTCCCTATACGGGTATCCTCCCTATGGAGGGAGTGAGGAAACGCGCTCATAACAGCACTTCTAATGTAATGTGTTAAATATCAGAGCCGAATAATGAGAATATTAGGAAACTATAGGTCGAGAAGGTGGGGAAATATCAAGACTTGGCAAAAGTCTACAAATTAGGAGTAAATGCAATGATCATATTGCATTGGTGCCTCCCATCGGCGTATATTAGGGGAGCCCCCCCCGACATTTTGAGTTGATCGGTAAAAAGGTGTCATAAACAGTTAAAAATAAATTAAATAACATTCCTTAGTTCATACAAAATATTTTATTTTGTGTGTAATATCGTTTAGTTGGTTCCAAGTTCTAAATTATTAGTATTCCATTACCTAGAAATGGTTTCAGCCCTCCCCCCCGGAATTTTCCCAGACCCTCCCGAAATTATTTTCTATATACGCCCATGTTGCTTCCGAATTCCTTATGTTATCGAACGCAATAATTATATAAGCTTAGCGAGGAATACTGCTCGATGTTGCTAGCATACATAGAAAGTGTTAAAATGTACATTATTAACAAAAACATAACAATATATGTGCAATAAACTTTATAGAATTGAAATATCTCCAATGAAACTACCTCAGAAAATACTAGGGAAATGCTGCTAAAATACTTCACCTACAAAAATTATTATTCTTAATAATGGCACGGCCCTTCCCTGGTATTATAAAACTAAGTGAAGATCCAAATTAAAATATATTTTTAAACTATTCGGTCGTTAACGCTCCGTGGATTCCAAGTGGGGTTTCTTTCGCAAAAAAAGAAAGGCATCAGCTGTGTCCTGGCTGGTAAATGGTAGTAACCTCTCAAGCACCCGTCTCATAGACAAAAATCTGATTTATTAATAAAGGGGAGCTAAGCATTGAAAATTAAATTAAGCTATTTTACCTTTTCATTCATTTTATTAATATAATACGAATAGAGCTTAGAGCTATTAAGTTATCACAAAATGATTTCATGGAATTTTAGAAGATCGATAAAATTATTAGGAATATCCAAGCTGATTTTATTAGCTATAATTACTTCAGAGTGATTTTTATATAAAGAAACTTTATGGGAATTTCAGCGTTTTATTCTTCGTAATGCAATACAATTTTCATCGTTTTATATCTTCATTTTAATTAATTAATAAATGGATTGTGATTATATTTGAGAATGTTTTGGAATCAAAATGGGTTGTAATTACTTTCCACGGGTTTATGTGTTCCAGCGAATATTGAAGTCAGCGAATAGCTGATAACATATTTTTTTCCCCTGTTAGAGTAGCCACTACATTGTGAGAGTTTATTTCCAACTTCATACTCAGATGTTATTAACTGACTAGATGAAGTGGAAATGTTGATGATACAAACGGATGGACATGGTTTGTTTTATCTCAATAAGTGAGCGAAATAAATAGATGAAAAAAATGTATAAAGCTTATGTGAAGATAACTTCGTACTTTTCGTTTTTCGTTTACTTTTCTCGTTAAGCTTAGCCCTGGGTATCCTCAGTTAATTTCCCTAGGAAAGCAAAATAATATTGTTGTTTCGTGTTATTTTAGCCTCGCGTTTTCTGTTTAGTTTGCCGATTTCGTAAATCAATAAGCTTGCTAATGTTATAATCACCCATCGAAGGAATATAGCTATTTAAATTGCACTCATAAAAGAATTTTTGAAGCATTTCTTCGAATATTCATCGATCATACTTACCGAAAATCCGTTACCGAATATATATTTCTGTAAGTTAAAGGTGAGGATGGAGAAGGATGAATGGATTCTTGAAGTAACTGGCAGGAGTTGCTCCCCAAAATTGTTTAAAACATTAACTTATTTTTGTGACGTTTCGAAGCTGTTTAGGTTCATCTTCAGGCTTCTACATAAAATAAAAGTAAAATAAGAAACTTCTCCTATGTCCCTAATACTAATACAAATTAGTAAGATAATGGGGTATTAGTGACATAGGAAAACTTTCCTTTTAGCACTTTCCTCCGAAGGAAAGTAGCTATTGAGGTTGGACTCATGACGGAATTTTTGAAAAATGTCTTCAAATCTTTATCGATCCTACCTAGTAGACACCGAAAATGACCCCCGTTAAAATTTATATATGTGTCTGTTAACACGATAGCGGCCAGATTTTTTGTTTTTTCGTCACGAAACTTGGTATATAAAATCGGTCCACCGGAAGGGGGGGTTTACCCCGAGCCCAAAACACTAATTTGACCATTTCAGCCGTAATATTTCAACGAAACTTGGTATTCGTAGTAGTAATATAGAGAGAAAAGTGAGATATAAAAATGAACTAAATCAATTCATAAGGAGGGGGGGTTTACTCCGGACCGACAATACCAATTCGCCACTACCAGCCATGATTTTTGGTATATTTCGACGAAACTCGGTATTCATAGTGGTAATCTACAGGTAAATATGTGTTGTAAAAATAAACTAAATCGGTTCATTAGGAGGGGGGGTTTACTCCAGACCCACAATACCAATACGCCACTACCAACCGTGATTTTTGGTATATTTCGACGAAACTCTTTATTCGTAGTGGTAATCTACAGGTAAATATGTGTTGTAAAAATAAACTAAATCGGTTCTTTAGGAGGGGGGGTTTACTCCGGACCCAAATTACTAATATACTCATACTAGTCGTAATTTCTGCTTTATTGTAACGAAACGCGGTATACGTCGTGGGTAACTCATGAGAAAGAAGTGTTGTAAAAATGAGATGAATCGGGGGGTTTACTTTGTAATATATTTCAATAGAAAAGGCAGCCAGACATAGGTTCACAAAGGCGCCGCAAGGAGCGCTAGAGGGACTGTATCCGGTTCCTGCGTTCGATCAAAATACGATAATATGAGGTTTTTTGTATTTATTACGTAGTGCAGTAGGTACTATGTGTAAACATAACTCTGGAAGCAAATTAATAATTTATCAGTTACTCATTACAAAATTAAAAGAGAACTATTCATGTTTTTATTTTATTTATGTAGGATATTTTAAGCAAATTGTTCTGGAAAGCAGTCTACACTACCCAAATTCTGAGGAAAGTGCTTAGTTATGCAGCTCCTGCGTGACGGACTTTTTCGTACATGGCCACGCCACTGCGAATCGCGAAAGCCAGCGGACACTATCTTGATACACATACAGTCTTCTTTTTCGTACGTGGCCACTGCGCTTGCGCAGACGCTTTTTTTGTAACGTTGTTTTCAAGTTTAGTCACCGCTAAAGCATATTTATGCTAAAAGAGGTGTTGTAAAAATGAACTAAATTGGTCTATTAAGAATGGGGGTTCACATCTGAATGAAATTATTCATTTGCCAGACAGACCGTTATTTTTACCTCCTAGCAACGAACTCAATTTTATATCATGCCCAACTAATGAGGATAATGTTTTGTATTACCGAAAAACCATCGGTCCAATAGAATTTGAGGTTTGCTCCAGATCAAAAGGCCAACGTTTAGTTCAGACTGACATACACCACTTGTATTCTGAAATCCCCTTATACTTTGTATGCAAGGTCTCCCCGTGGTCTAGTCGCGAACACCTTAGATTCTCATGGGGGAGACGTGGGTTCGAGCTCCTCTGATGGCAGGAATTTTTCTCATTTCAGGGCCCGTTGAGTAGGTTCCTTGCCGCATCAAGGATGTCGGCGCTAATGAGCCAGTTGTCAGTGCGCCCTAAAAATAACATATATATATATGTATATATATATAAATAAATAAATCAAGCATTTATTGCATAAGAGGAACAATACAAACAAAAAAAAACTATTTCCAAAAAATAACCAAAATAAAAATTTAAATTCATTTTTTTTTTTTTTTTTTTTTTTTTTTTTTTTTTTTTTTTTTTTTTTTTTTTTTTTTTTTAACGGCGCATCTACATCTTGTTCATTAGCGCCGGGCTATCTACAGGTTGCCACCCTTTTGTAATGCCAACAGCACGTGGTCGGTCACCCATTCAGGTACCGACCACGCCCGACGTTGCTTAACTTCGGTGATCTACGGGAACTGGTGCACTCAACGTGGCTATGGCCGTTGGCTTAAATTCATTTCTTTTTAAATTACTATTTACAATGTATATATATATATATATATATATATATATATATATATATATATATATATATTGTGTACATTGATCTAACTGAAAGGTTTTCGACATTTAAGTTGCCTTCAACAAGTGCTTGAAACATTTGAAACGTATTCTTGTAAATTCGTTTCTATCTAACGAATTTATCAATCGAAAAAAAAAAATATTCCAAAAAAGTGTTTTACATTTTTAATGTTGGAACAAATACTACAGGAAGTTTGTTCTATCAGCTGTGATATCTTTAACAACGAACAGACCCCCTGTAGAACGAGGAGTGTCTGGACCGTGTCCATACAGTTTATAAACTCCATCTGCAAAATAGAATGTATTACTAAAAATAACTAATCTTTCAATACAGTACCTACCTAAACATTTCAGGATTGCCTGAAACTTATGCAATTTATTTATTTTTAACTTATCTCTAGAGAAAATAATTTAATAATTTTTCCCCCGGTACATGGACTGTTGCGGTCATTAGCACCGAATAATTTAATAATAATGCAACTTTAAATATTTTAATGTCTGTTGGTATTTTATTGAAATTTAACTACTCATTTAGAGATACGTTCAATTATCTTACAAGCTCTTTTGTTATATATTATTTCAAAACTTGTAGTGGCCCAAATTCTGGTTTCCGCTCAAATTCTTAATTAAAACAAGCTCTACCTGTCCATACCATTCATGGAGCCATACCCCTCGCTATATTACACATACAGCCATTTTGTACATAGACGAATCTCCCCTAATATGATGTTATCAAAACTGAGATTACTACTTCTGATTATAATACTGATTTGGCCACGGGTTAAAGGGGATATTGAAGCCTTTATTATTAGGGTTCGAGATGTAGTAGGGATCATTGGATATTTGCCGAAGGATTTTGGATTTCATTGTTTGTATTCTGTAGGAATTGGGTGGTTTAGTGGAACTCCAGAGAGACAAGGACGTACAATTAAGAAAACCCGATAATTTCCATTACTTTGAGACCTGTGAATTTCACATTTTAATCCTTTCCATTGAAACAAATGATTTTCTTCGAATTTCTGCGTATTTTGATTCTTTGGAATGGTACTTCATGGGATTATTAAAAAAACAAAAAAAAATAGCAATATTGATAAGTAATTACAAGGTAAATTTCAAAATTTAATTTTTCCGATTTCCTCTTATCAATAACCTATCCTTATCCTCCATTCCCGGTAACCCTCACCGTCGCCTTAAGCGCATGTAAACTAATGTAATGTAAATAGCTACCTTAAGAGAAATTATAAACCTGTACTAAAAGTTCAAGACAATAGGTTTTGGCCAATGGGCCCTTTTTACTATCGGTGTTTCCTTACATGTATCCAAGAACAAAAGAATTATGAAAAATACTTTTTGTATTGTATAATTGTCAAATAAAGATATATAAATATGAAAAAAAAAAAATTTCCGATTACTTTTGGGAGACACTGTACATTAAAGTCGAGACTCCAAAACCAATGTTATTTGTCATTTCAATTCTCCACAGATAGGTTTCAAATTATTTTCACAATTTTTTTTTCAATTATTATTTTTTATTAATTTTCTTTTTCTTAAGTCCCTGAATTCTTTTTATGTTGTATGTTCGTTTTTCTTTAATGTGTTATTCAATTATTTTTAAAATTGTTGAATCGAATTATTTAATATTTTTTTTGACTTATGATTTCATTTTGATTTTTTTTTTTTTTTAATTTATAGCACCCGCAAGGAAGGCGATTCGCCCTCATTCAGAATTTGACTTATTAACTGCTTAAAATATTAGAAGGATTTTCATTCTATCGTAAAAATTCCAATTGCTTCTGTAACTTTACCTCTTAAGTGTAAAATCACTAAAGTTCTAAAAGTGTTTTTTCCTTCGGATCTCATTTAAAAGGACATAATGTTTGACTAGTAGCACCCTAAAATACCAAATATTGCTTTAAAAAAAAAAAAAAACAAGAAATGCTGTGGTGATTTAATGGTTTTTCTAAGCTTTGAAGATTGGAGAAACGTTAATGAAAAGAAAAATGTAGTATAAATCAAAAGAAGGTTGTTTCCACCCAAGCTATGAAGAGGCAGTATATTTTATACTCAGATTCATTTCAGTGCTATATTTCATCTTTATTGTCAGTAAATTTTGTCATATTATTTCTTAATGTGTTTCTCATGGTATTTAAGATCCCACAATATTGTAGTATTTCCTTCTCCTTTTAGCGCGGTTACTCCCTATCTCCATAGGGAGAACCCGCTTATGAGGTTGACCTCACGACGCAATCCAGAAATGCCGACTAGAAACTTTCACGTTTCAGACCCTATAGATCACGAAAATATAGGTGGCTAAAATTTGTATATATATATATATATATATATATATATATATATATATATATATATATATATATGTTTGATGTTATTTTTCTTCGCTGGGATAGTATTTTTGGATGGAACGGCATTTTTCTCCAGCGGTGGTACTTCTCCTCATTTCTTCCTGGAATATTCCAGGAAGAAATGAGGAGGAGTACCACCGCTGGAGAAAAATGCCGTTCCATCCAAATATATATATATATATATATATATATATATATATATATATATATATATATATATATATATATATATATGCTTGTCTGTTCGCGCTCTAGCAAGCTCAAAAATGGTCTGATTTTGATGAAATTTGGCACAAAAATCTGTCGTCTGATTTGAAAGGTCAAGTTCGTTAGCCAGCAGAATCCGTCCACTGGAAGATAGTTTTTGGGGTGAAATTCCCGCAAAAAAAATCGTAACGCGTACGTTTTTGAGTTCATATGCTTGTAGGTACTTGTTTTATAGGTTTCTTAACATAGGAAAACGAATGAAACCCTTTTTAAGGCGATATCTGTAACCGTTTCAGAGAAAAGTGGAATAAATGTTTTTATAAGTCATTATTTTTTTGTGGGTACTTAGAATCGCGGGATTCAATTGAAATGTTTTCTACATCTTGGAAATTCATCCCAACTAAGATGTTTACATTTTGGTTACATTTGGAGTTAAGGAAGTATGCGAAAAAATATTTTATTAATAGACATGAAAAGTTTTCGGATCTTCATACATTTTCCGTAAATATCTCGATAACGGTTGGGAAATCGTGGTAAGTGGAAGGTGACCATTCGAATGCTTACTAAATTCTCTACAAAAAATGTTCTGAAGCAATATTCGATGGGGCAACGTCAATCAGAGATAAAAGCGCTTAAACCTTAAAAAGTGTAAAAAAGTCTTTTGAAACGGTTTTTCTCTTTGTTTATCTCACTTTTTAATTGGTTGTTTTTTGTTTTAAATTGCATTTATCAGTAAAATTAGTATTGTAGTAAAACAAGCTAAGAAACGGTGAAAGGTAATGGTAAAATGTTTGGAGTGGCTGTGGTAATCATGATGGCTGTGGCTAATCATGATGACGTATACATAGTTTGTTTTGAACTATCCTATCTATATAACCTTCCTCATATCCTCCAACTGAAGTTATTGTAATTTTTTATTTTATAGAAAGATTTAACCCACGACAGAATGGAATTTTATTCGCCGTGTAGCACATATTTACAGTTGAATATAAGAGTAAAACGAATTTGCTAGTAAAACAAGATACTTTAAATGACAGCGAATTTTCGGTTGTTTAGAATAGAGCCTTCTCAGCAGTAGTCGAAGAGTAAGTATGTTTTTAGTACATAATTGTATTGAGTGTTTAAGAATTATCCGCTTGTGTGTAAGTTTGCTACTGTCAGTTTCCTGTGGTTTGTGATACTAATCTTTTCCATTTCTTCGAGATGCACGTAACCGCGCTAAGATGACGCAGCTCCTGCGAGTCGGACTTTATGCTTTTTTATTTGAATTTTTTTCTTTTATTTTCTGGAAGTATTTGAAAAATTGCATATATTTGGAAAGTATATATATATATATATATATATATATATATATATATATATATATATGTATATGTATATACATATATACAGGTTGTCCCAGTTATTTTATGACGAATTCTGATAGAAAATTTAATTTTAAGACTAATTTATTCCAAGACATCTTTTGATCCGACGCACCGTTTGCGCGTAAAACGCAAAAAAATGAAAAATATCGCCCTTTTGTGGACAAATTCCTATTTATCACTGAAACCAAGCCTTGTACGTATAAACACCTCAATGTAAACGTTGTAGCCTATTAATTTTCCTTTCAGATGATACCAAGATTAAAGTTGTAGATTAAATATTTAACGGGGTATTATGAATGAAAACAAAGGCAAATTTTTTTTTTTAGTTTTATGATATAATAATTTCATACGGAAAAATAAAGTTATTCTGTTCTATTTTATAATAATTTTTATATCCTTTTTTTCATAAAGTAAATAAGTACTTTTTTGTTATTGTTTATGTCAGCTACTTTTTTTTCTATTCATATCGATTTTCTGAATTGTTACTTTTTAAAACTTTTAAGGTATATTTTTCATTCATGATATCCCGTTAAATATGAAACCTACAACTTTCATCTTGGTATCACCTGAAAGGAAAATTAATAGGCTACAACTTTTGTATTGAGGTGTTTTTACGTGAAAGGCTTGGTTTCAGTTATAAATAGGAATTTGTCTACAAAAGGGCCATATTTTTCAGTTTTTTGCGTTTTACGCGCAAACGGTGCGTCGGATCAAAAGATGTCTCGGGATAAATTAGTCTTAAAATTAAATTTTCTATCAGAATTCGTCATAAAAAATTCCTGCCGCCATTAGCAAATCAAGAGTTAGATGCGCTGGAGAAAAACTGGAGATTGTTACAAAGTCAACTAAACCTTTAAAAGAAACCTCATGCAACATAACTAAGACCTACCAAGTTTCATTTCGAAATTCCAACAACTCTAGGAGGAAAAGAGGATGGACACATATACTGGGACACCCTGTATATTATATTATATATTAGCCACCTTAGTATTGAATGAAAATGATTATTTTTGGTGATGGAAGGAAAAAATCATAACATTTTTAAGAAAAAAAAATTATTTTGAGGGAAAAGTTAATTTAACCTATTTTCAAAGTCATCGCATTATATATTAATTTATAATACATAATGAGCCACCTTTAATTTCCCTAATGTCCACGAAAGTAAATATAAATATTCTAGAGAAGAGTATGTTTCTTTCTTCCAACAGGAAAACAACAAAAATAAAAAGTTGTTTGATTAGCAAAAGAAAATGCATGAAGGGATGAAAACAGAAGACGTATAAATGAAGACAATGCCTATAAGGGTGAACGGGTAAACATATGAGGGAGGTTATATCATGGGATTAGGCCTTAGAGAAAGTGGGAGTAGGTAGGCTTGGGATAGGCCATGGCTGGGAGAGAGATAGCATTGAGCAGATAATATGAGAGTGGAAATAGGGGGGGGGGGTGAGTGGAGGGGGTAGAAAGCAATCGATGTAGTGGTCAGGTAATGTCCATTTCAATATTGGACCTGAACCTAACCTCTTTCTGATGGTCCTCAAGTAATTTCCACCGGATCACTCAATACCATCAAAGGGCGTTCAAGTAAATTACAATTCTCAATTATGGTTATATATATATATATATATATATATATATATATATATACACATATATAAAAGAAGTATTTATTTATGAGCATGCGCAACTACAGAATGTATTAGAAACAATTAATTAGAGATTTTGGACCCTGGAAAAATATAGAATCTCATCATTATGTATGATATTTTCTACCAATTTTTAAATTGCATTTGATTTCAACAGTACTAAGATTTATGACAGATAGAATCAGCTTTTATCAGTTGAGATAGCAAATAACCCCATTTATAAGAGCGTAATTCGCATTTCCGTGAAAGCTGTACGATCCAAAATTGGAAGGTCATCGGACATCTCTTTTAGCTAGAACATTCAATACTTCATTTTTTTGTAAAAAAAAGATTGAAAATAAAACGCCTTTTTAACCATTGGCACATTCCATCCTAAAGGACTCAATGAAGAATGTCAACAATCACATATACAGCTATTCGAAGTTAATTATAAAGGAAGATATTGGCACATGACGACAGAGAACAAACTCAGAGAAATAAAACAAACAGTTTGTGAATGGCCTTCAAGCAAAAGAAACAATAGGAGAGAAGAAGTTGTACTTTGCCGCTTAAGAATCGCCATTCACGGCTGACACACTTACACCTCATGACGAGACAGGACAGACCAAAATGTGAACATTGTAACTCAACACTGAACATAAAACACCTACTGACAGAATGTATACTTAGACAAAACTATGACTTACCGTACAATATGGCAGAACTACTAGGTGATAGGAGCCAATATATAGGAGAAATATTTAACTACCTGCAGAAGACTAACGTACTTGACAAATTATAACATGACCTCAACGACTAAATTGGCAACAACACATCAATTTAAAACAAAAATAAGAGAGAAAAGAGAAGATACAGAGAAAATGTTATGTATTCCATTAAAATAAAAATTATACTTACATTCGCTACCAACTTACGCCCAAATACTAAAACCTTATTGACAGACACACAATTCGTTGTAACAAAACCAATACTAATACAATACACTTTAGACAAGTTTACATGAAACAAATTTATCATTTTTGTATTATTTTATACATGTTCATGTAATATTTTTTTTAAAAAAGTTGAATCGCCTAGCCGCTACAACTTATTAAATAAATAATAATAAAAAAATAAAGGAAGATAAAATTTAAATAAATGAAGTTTCGCCTGCTTCAATACATGCTTCCTTTACAACAGTCCATCTTCAAATGATTTATTGTGTTTCGCCAATATATATAAGATATTTTAAATGGAACGGTCGTTGCAGTTTTTTTTTTGTTTGGTTGGTCTTGTGAACGTAGTTTCACAAAACCTAAGTCAAAATTTATTTGATCCATGTTTAATTGTGGGTCAAATATTTTATTTATTTGTTTTAGTTATCTACCTACTAAAACAAAATCTCTGTGAATAGTACATATCGGAAATCTTTTCTCGAGATCAACTCAAATAGCTGTTACGATTGAGTTGTCGATCGCTTCTGCTGTGTGACAGCCCTCTTGTAGACCTTCTGACATAGTTTGCCAGCGCAAATTTTCTTAATGTAATGTCTAATACCTAATGGTGTCGTTCCAAGCTGTTATAACTGTCTGTGAACGATATTCATCTCTATAATATATTTTTCAACTTATCATCATACATAACACTTTCCAAGACGAAGGGGTTCAATCATGCCATAATCCTGTCTACATAACTTATTCATAATGTTTAATTAAAAAAAAAATATATATATATATATATATCCATGACGCCAGACCAAGAGCAAAATGAAGAAGAAATACGGGCTTTGCATTCTGTCCTGGATATTGCCGAGTCTCGCTTCATTAAGCTGGCTCAACTTAATATACTCGAATTGAACAGCTTCCAGGTAGCTAGCTGACAGACTGAAATATGTATTCCATCTAAGGAACTAAACAGCTGCAGCTTGACTCTTTCTAGCCGATAATTATAAAAATAATAGACCCGCCAAATTTTCTACGGAAACAGTGTTGCTGACAAAAAAAATCGGCGGAACTCTGAAAACGGTTTTATTTATTCCAATAGGCATCTATATCAATGGTATGATGTATTATCAAATTTCTGAGTTGCGTTTGGGGGAAAATCTCGAAATTTTGGAACTGGTAATGGTTTTGTCAAAAAATTCCTTTGAAACAAAGGATCGAATCGACATGTTTACTGTTACCTACATATAGAACTTGAAAGTTTTATATTTTTTTATTTACTTATTTTACGGCGCATCGACATCTAAGCCATTAGCGCCGATTTATATATATATATATATATATATATATATATATATATATATATATATATATATATATAACGCGATGACGGCCACAATGTTTGTTTTTCCGCAACGGAACGTAGTACATTTTTTTAGTACGTAGCACATTCTTATTGATGTTTTATTTTTGGTTTGGAGTTACTTCTTTAGTTTTTGCAATTTAATGGTTTTGGGTTTAAGTAATTCAATCATGACTCTGGGGCGCTCCAAACCTTCCCAAACACATACAAACTCCAGAGGATTGCCTATCGAACAAAGTATTTTGAGGTTGCTGACAGAGAAGGAAGATCTTTAGCTAATTGAAAAACGTCCTGTTCCTTCACAAAAGTTTTTTTTTTTACGCGAGCGCTTTCGGTAGCTCCTGCTACCGAAAGCGCTCGCGTAGAAAAATAAACTTTTGTGAAGGAACAGGACATTTTTCATTTACCTGATTACCTATCGACTTATACGAATTGATTAAACAGCACAGTACACATTTTGATAACATTCTAAAATATTTAAGAAAAAAAAAGAACATTTTTTTTTGTATTATTATTATTTTTTATTTGACTTATAAAAAATATGTTAATATTAATTTTTTTTCCATAAATAATGATATATGTTTGTTTTAAATTATACTGTAAATATTTTTTTCATTTTTGTGCATATTTTATAGTTTCTATAGGGAAAGGAAATTAAATAATAAACATTCATTTTTTTATATTATTTTTTATATTACGACTTTGAATCAACTTCGTTCTTTGCCTTGGGAAGAGCAAGAATTATATTTGAGAGACTTGCTAAAGAATTACCCAAAACCTTGTGAAGGATTTTAGACTCCCTAAATTACTGCATAGCCCAAAGGCAGCATGTTGATCTGTATTCTGGCCTACATTACTCGGCTCTTTCGTTCCATTGTATTCTCGTCATGTGGATATTTTCTTCCTTAGCTAAAAGTCCGACTCGCAGGAACTGCATCATCTTAGCGCGGTTCCGTTCATATCCCTTTTGTCATTTGAAAAGCTTAGACTAGAAACAGATAATATTTGGTTCGCCCTTTGTTCAAAGGGGTTTATGACTTTACCTGGTCGGGTCCGCCACACCCCAGAATCCTCTTCTAGAGATACCTATTACATACGTTTCAATGCATTGAAAAATGTCAAAAATTTTCACATTTTCTTGTGTTCTTCTACTATAGTAATAATTCTACAAATAAAATCAATTAAAAAATAAAATAAAAAACCAACAGCATAAAGGCAATTGAAAATATTCAAAAGACGTCATCGAATCTCTTTCTCTATGCAAGCTATATTTCTAACAATGAATTGTTTTTCTTATTTTACTTAATCTGTTTTATTGTCAAAAACATTATCCAACTACAAGCAATTAAAAAATAACAAGGAATAAAAACAGACAAAAAGAACCGTTCGAATAAACGAAATCAATTACTTCAAAGTTTAAGCACTTATTTCTCCGATTGACATTGCTTATTCAAAACTTTCTCCAGAACCTTTTTTGTAGTCCATTTAGTAAGCTTTCGAAGGGTAACTTTTCGCTTCCCAAGATTTTCAACCGTTTTCGAGATATTAATGAAAGTTCCCATAACTTTTCATTATTTCTAACAACAGAAAACTGGTTTTTATTTTAACTATCCCGTTTTAAACACAAATACATTTACCTAATATAAGAATTACAAAAAACTAAGGGAAAGAGACAAAAATGTCAGCACTTATTTCTCCGATTTACATCACCTTATCAAAAATAGTTTTAGAATTTTTTTTTCGAGAATTTAGTTAGGTTTCAAGTTTCTATCCACTTACCACGATTTCCCAGCGGTGCTCGAGATATTAAGGAAATATGCGAAGCTCCCAAAACTTTTCATGTTGCTTAATAAAATATTTTATTCTAATCCTTCCTAACTCCAAACGTAACCAAAATTTAAACATCTTTGTTTATATGCATTTTAAACATGTAGAAAATATTTTAAACTGAATCCAATGATTCTAAGTACCCAAATCAAAAATAAACGAAATCAATTACTTTAAAGTTTTAAGCACTTATTTCTCCAATTGACATCGCCTGACCAAAACTTTGTTCAGAACCTGTTTTGTATGGTAGCTTTTGAATGGTAATCTTCCGTTTACCATGATTCTCAACCGTTTTCGAGATATTAAGGAAAGTGGGGTCTCCCGTGGTCTAATGGCTAGCGCCTTGGATTCATAAGTGGGAGATGGTGGGTTCGATTCCCAACCTCCGGCAGGAATTTTATCATCCCACGGCTCGCTGGTAAAATTCCTTGCTGCACCCTGGATGTCGGCGCTAATGACCCAGATGTAGATGCGCCGTAGAAAAAAAAAAAAAAAAAAAAAAAAAAATTAAGGAAAGTACACAAAGTTACCAAAACTTTTCGTGTCTGTTAATCAAATATTTTATTCTAACCCTTCCTTCACTCCAAACGTAACCAAAATTCCAACATATTAGTTTTGATGAAAGTTGAACATGCAAAAAATGTTTCAACTGAATCCCACGATTCTAAGTATCCAAACCAAAAACGGGTTTCAAGAGCTATTTTTCCAATTTTCTCAAAAATGGTTACAGCTTTTGCCTTAAAAATGGTTTCATTCGTTTTCCTAGGCCAAGAACCCTATAAAACGAGTACTTGCAAGCATATGAAGTATGCGGAACGATTTTTTTCGTGCGACATTCGCTCCAAAAACTATGTTCTGGCGGGCGGATTCTGCTGGTTAACAAACTTGACCTTTCAAATTAGACGAAAGATTTTTGTACCAAATTTCATCAAAATCGGACCATTATTGAGGCCGGAAAAGAGCGAACAGACAAATATACATAAATAAATATATACATGTATATATATATATATATATATATATATATATATATATATATATATATATGTATTTATATATACACACAAATTCGAACCACCGTCATTTTCGGTCTCTAGGGGTTCTGAAACGCAAAATTTTCTAGTCGGCACCTCCGGATTGTTTCATGAGATCAACCTTATAAGCGGGGTTGCTCCCTATGAAGGGAGGGAGGAACCGCGCTAAAACGTGTGAATGTATATAAAAAAAGTTCTACCGGCTACAATTACAAAGAGTTATTAAGTGCCAAAAACCTCAACTAGTTTCTTAAAAATAAATTAACTTGATTAATGTTTCTCTAAAAATTAATTTAATTGTTAAGAAATTAACTTATAAAACTTACTTTTTTTAATTTGTATTATGATTTATTTAATTTTTTTTTAAATTTAATTTCTACGTTTGCACTTTCATCTAGGCAAACCATACTTTATGTTATTTGGATTTTAAGATTAATATATTCATTTTTATTTTCCGAAATACTTTCATAATCTATTTATTTCTCATAATTCTACTGCATGGAAACTTTAAGCTGGAAATTTAAATTGTTTCTGGCATTATACAAGAACGGCAACTTGTACCTAGATAGATCAGATCTAATAAATTCATTTAATGCCTGATCCGACGTAAAAAATAAATCAATAAGAGCACCAAACTCAAATTATAATCAACTACTAGATACAAAATTACAGTCTAATTCTAAATAAAAATAAATTAATGAAACCAATTATTTTTTTCTTTTGAGTCGCTTAGACAAGAATATTGGCTAACCACGAAACCTTTGCAGTGGTTTAGTAAAGGCTGAAATATTTTTAAATATACCCCCTCCCCCCAACAAAACGACGAAAATTCCACATGAAAATTTCAGATCTTATCTTTTCTTCTTGTGTGTATTACTATCAGTTTGGAATCTTAACATTTTTTATATGAATGTATATTGTCTTGTATGCTCTTCGCTTTCGATGCAGAGCATTATCAATAAATAAATTGTCTTTTTTTTTTTTTTTTTTTTTTTTTTTTTTTTTTACATCTTTTTTCTTTGTTAATGATGTTATCAGTAGATCTATACGTAAGAAAATGTTTCTCATCATGAAACTTCCCTATATTTAGCAAAAATCACAAAAGCTTTGATATATATATTTTGAGATCATCATTGTTATCACTTCCGTTGTCTGAATATCCTTGGTCCTAGTCAGCCCAAACCACAGCCCGTATATTCTCCGTTGCTTCCCATTGTTATGCAAATATAGCTACCTCTACGGTCTCTATATTACTGTAAGTTATCATTTTCATTGATACAGGTCCCATTTCCTTCTGAAGGTAACAAATAATATATAATATTATATTATTACAAAACAACATAATATTTCAATGAGAAATTAAAATGTTCTAGTGTATATGCACTGTTTACGTTTAGTTGTAGTTGAAGAAATAAACCTCAATGATAGATATAACCCCTTTTCTTATAAATATATATATTGTGATAGAGATTCGGCGGGGGCTACGAATGAAAGGCAGCGTGAAAGTACTGTAGCGTATATTAACTGGTCAGCTGGACGTGATGAGAGCAGAGTGGAGATTTTGAAGGGCGGAGCTGCATTGAGTCTAGTAGGGAGTAGTGTGGGGCTAGGATTAACCCCAGCCTATATAGACAGGTAGGATTGGGGAAAGCCTGGGAATTGTAGAGCATTTGTTCAATTCAGCTGACACTGGTCTGCGTCCCTTCCTGTCCTATGCTTTTCCTCAGAATATACAGGGTGTCCCCAAAATAAACGGCAAAACTTTGGGAGTCGATCCAAGATGAAAAAAGAAATAAAATTCCTTTGGCATTTTTCTCGTTTTTGCTTCTTTTCCGAGGAAAACGCAAAAAACTAATACAATTGTGAATAGGCATTCATTGTTCATGTTTTATCTTCTACCCCCTCCACTCACTCTTCCAGCCCCACCCCTACCTTCTTTAACCCCCCTCCACCCTAAAAATATAGGAGTGAGTATGCCGCTGATTTTGTGTGGAATAATGAAATAATAGGCCTCCATTTTTCGACCACTCGACTTAACGCAGCGTCTTTCCACGCATTCCTCGAAAATAAAGTGTCGTTGTTCTTTGAGGAAGTCCTTTTGGCACAAAGATTGTGAAGCTGGTTCCAAATTTTGAAATTTGACTATTTCACTATCCTAGGAGATTTCCCGTATCAAGACCTACCTGTGTGCCAAGTTTGGTCAAAATCGGTCAAACGGTGTAGATTTGTATAAGGAACAAGGACGGTTACCTCCACATGGTGCATCCTGGGTAACTTTAAAGTCTGTGCAATAATAAGCTGTACAAAATTATGTAGTAGCGTTAATTTTGATACCTTATTTAACGCAATATAAAAACTACTTATCGGCCGTGGTGTAGCACGGGTAGTCAGCTAGTAATACATATGTGGTTCTTTAGATGAGTCTATTTAAATTTGTTAGATCTAATTGTTTAATAAATGCATCAAGTTCCTGAAAATATTTAAGTTCTTAAATATTTTCAGGAATTTGATGTATTTACTTCTAAGTAAGTTGGATACAGTCGTACAGGGGATGGTCATAAGTCTGTTCAGTTGTATTGTCGCATTTACATGTGTTATTAGTTATAAGTCATTTCTAACAAGAGTCATTTGAATTTCCCTAAAACTCTTAACGTTCTGAATCTCGGCTTTTATGATAACGAGAGTGGTTTCTACCGCCAACATTAAAAAAGAGCAAGTCGCTATGTTTGCGAGCTCTTAAAACCAATAAATAATAATATTTCTGCATGTTTGAAATTCATTTAAACTAAGATATTTTAATTTTGGCTACCCTTGGAGTTTAGAAAATATTATAAAACAAATATTTTTATTACCAAACATAAGCGGTTTATTATTTTCGTATATTTTCTTAAATATCTCGATCGGTTGTGAAATCGTGTTAAATGAAGTCACCCCGATTCATTAATAAATGTCCTATAAAAATGTTTCTGAAGTAATTTTCGACAAGACGGTCACAGTCGGAGAAATGCGTGCACAAAACATTGAAATTGTTGGTTTCGTTAATTTTAACAGTTTTCCCCCCCTATTTTTCATGGTTTCTTATTGCTTGTTATTTTTTAATTGCTTATAGTCGTGAAATGTATTTGTCCTCCCATCTGAACTGAGAGTAGTTCAATGATGTCCATTAAGTCATTCAGTAACGATGTGTTTTATTGTCAATGTAGTGTCTTATAATTCACGTGCCGGTATGGTCTAAATCGACATGAGATGTAAGTGCGCCTACCGTAAATTGCAGATTCTGTGGCGGGATAAGACAACTTCATCTTTTATTCTCCTTTATGCTCGAAGTTCATTAATTTCTGTTCGTTTGGTGTTTCTATCTTTAGGTATCAATTTCTACCCCTATTTCTCTTAATTGTCTTATTGGCTTCTTTCTATCGACTATTGTATTTGCTCTACGTCCTCGTGACCTGCTTGTCAGTTTATTCGTAGTTGTAAATCCAGGCATAGACATCACCACGATTAAGTTGAGCAATGGTAGACATTAATTAAATAAAACCTTCAAAAGCAGCAAATATTCTACCTAATTGGCTAACTCGAGACGTTCCTTTTGTATTAACCAGGAATAATCTCTCGGTATATTATTATTTTAAATTAGTGCTCAACATGTCTTCAAGCACCACAGAGTGTAAACGAACTACCATTGACATCGAGTAAACCACATGTTATGGTATTTATATTTACGAACGAGAATAGGCCAAAATATTTGCAAAAGTAACAGCTGGACTAAAAAATATGAGCGATAGCGCAGCGGAAGGAGTGAAGAATCATGAGGTCGTGCCCAGATATCTTGAGATATTCGGTGTAAAGGGTCCCTGATTTTTTCCTGCCTACAGACTAGGTAGATCCTTTTTCAATATTTAGGCTACAACCACATTTGGTTACTTTCATGGGAAATATTCTTCAAAATCTATTTAAATAAATATTATCCGAAACTAATATCATGGATTAAAAATTAAAGTTGATCGATAAACGTCAGGAAATTGCAACAAAAATACCAGTTATGAAATTTTCAAGAGAAATATATATATATATATATATATATATATATATATATATATATATATATATATATATATAACACCCTTTCTAGGGTTTTAAGGGTTGAAAAACTTCTGAACAATCTCTTTCATATTGCCTGAGTCCATTAATTGGATCACTGTGGCATTTACAACATAATATTAATAGATTTATTTATTTATTTATAGATTCTCTACACAGTCGATTTGCCTTTGATAAGCAAATATAAAACAAATTGTTATATGAATTACCTAGACTACCTAAAAGAAAATTATATGGAATACATTGCTTGTTACTATTTCTATATCTAATTATACATTAAGAATTTTATATACACATATACTAGCTGTGACCCAGTGTGCCTTGCTACACCTACTTTCTGCATCTAGAAAAGCCCAAATAAATTAGAAACCCAATAAGTAATATTAAAATCTAATAACACAAATCTGTAACTGTTCGAGTTCACAGTTTCGAACCCTTGACCTCGGAACTGTTAGTCCTAGACGATATTAACATAGCCTACGACTCTACTCATATCAACACTTACCTCTTTGCCAAGATTGATCAAGATCGCTCAAACAGTGTGAGACATTCCCCGGATCAAGATCTACCTGTGTGCCAAGTTTAGTCAAAATCGGATGAACGGTGTGGATTTGTATAAGGAACAAACATACAGACAGACAGCTGGTAGACATTTTTGACCTAGCTTACCAGACTTCCTGGGTAAAGACATACCTTTGTGCCAAGTTTGGTCAAAATCGGTCAAAGGGTGTGGATTTGTATAAGGAACAAACAGACAGACACGTGATATATATATATATATATATATATATATATATATATATATATATATATATATATATATCTTTTACTTTATTATATACATTTTTTTATACAGCACAAATATTCCAGGTACACAAATTCGTTTTAATTTTTAATTATGGTATAATGTTATGTTGTGTCGCCATTTAGATAAACAGGATACTTTCTCCTCATAAGGATAAATTCTCGCATTTAAGGAGTTGGTAGCCAAAGTTGCGGAAGTCTATTAAATAAATAAAAATTTGCCGTGATACGAAAAAGATTTTGTCAGTGTTTTATGTTGAAAAATGTTCTAAATATACCGTCGAAAGACGTATATTTATTCCTAAATGTGTTTGATCTAAAAGAGATCCAATAAAAGCGATCATTTATTCTGCCAATAGCCAATCCTACATGGCGCTCTAAGGCCATTGATTGGAGCTATTCTCCATCTCCAATACTTCCTTCCCAGGCGCCCCTGTATTGGAATTCTTTTGTCCGATAATCACCTCTATATGCATCCTTTCTCCATTAGTCCATTGTCACGGCAGAATTCTGTGTATTCAGCTTTGTAATGAGCCATTTCCGATTTCTAGGGGATCATTATGCCTTCACATATATAAATAGCCCTCATTTTCGTTCCCCTCAATTTCTCTCAATGGTGTTCGAGTCATCGACATTGGAGAGTAAAATGCTATAAATGTGTTATGTATTATGGCCCATTTACACTTCGATTAGTGCGAGAGTTGAGTGCAGGTGTTTAGTGATTAGTACTAAACACTTGTGGACAGTAATAGTTTAGTGCGAGTGATTAGTGATTACGAAACAGTGAATAGAAGGACGTTCTATGTTTCAGTTTAGTAGTCTTCACTAAACACACTGGGACATATTTTATACCTGTCAACAGGTATAAAATAGCGTGCAATTCCACTTTTTCTGGCATAGCAGGTCTCATAAATGTATCTGATTTTTGTATGAAGGGTGCGACTAGGTTTAGTAATGTATTAAATGACTCCTCAGTCATCCTGATAGCATAATAAAATTCCATGGTATCTTCAGAAGCCAATTCCCAAAGGAGTTGGTAGCTCGCACCATGAATGGCTCTTCTACTTATCTACTTTCGTTCCCATGGTCTTTTTGGTCTTGACTGTGATACCACGAGTATTTCACATTCAGACACCACCGCGTTTAAAACTTCCGTAAGGATTTCTTACAACTGCAAGCGGACCTCAACAATTTTTTTGGGCCTGTTCGACCATAATACTCGCTGTTCGACGCTCAACAACTGAACTAAACAGTAGATGCTGACACAGTACCGTGGACACTACTCGCCTGATCTCCCACAGGAAGCACTAATTACTTAACACTCGCACTCGTACTAATCAATGTGTAAATGGGCCTTTACTTTACGATATATTACATTTGTGGACCAGACATTTTTTTATACGAAATTTTCTTAATACGAAGCACATAATATAGCATAATCTTACATGTCTGTACATAAATGGGCCCTCTCGCTCGCTCAAATCAATTGACAAAATGAACCGCTGTGCGGGACTCACAACGTTCCTTCAACAATGAAACACGTACAAACAGGTTGCATAAAAAGAGAAAACTTACATGCTCCGGGTAACCTGAGTGAGCTGTTATCAGATAGGAGCACACATATCGTCACAATACTAACGTACGTACAAACCCCACAGACATTCAATAAAACATCGTAACACTAAAAACCACCCTTAATTTCAATTCAAGCCAGAATTTCTGCTCTGGAAATAAATGTAGATTGATTTATTCTGTCCCTAGGCAAGTTATTAGACATTAATTGTTATTAAATTATTATTATTATAATTAGAATTATACCCTTATTTTATTACCTATCATTTCAAAGTCTATTTTACTGATCACTATAGTGATTATAATAATAATGATTTTTTATTATTATTTTTGTTGGAGCAGATCACTATTGCGATGGAGTTCTTTAGCTAAAACTATAAATAAAGTATAAAATATAGCTTCTTTGAGTTCTTATTGGTCTAAGATTTATTTTAGTCATTGTCAATTCGCCTAAACAATTACAACGGTCAGGGGGTAACGTTAAAAATCACCAATTTATTTGTTTGTAGAAAATCAAAATAATTGACATATAACTGATTACGAACTATCGTGACTATCGAATTTCCAATCCTGATTCACCTATAAAACTTTTCGAACATCAAGAAAGAGAGGCTCGGTCAAATAATTGGTCCATTTATAAGACAGCCTCAACAAAAACTTGATGGAACTGCCACGTTGTGATTGATTCGGAGTAATTATAGGATATTTGTCCGTTATCTGCGAAATGGTTTTTGCGGAGTTTAGCTTCTTCCACTCTCTTTAAGATTTCTTACTAAGTTTTGTCATTTTAGCGCGGTTCCTCCCTCCCTCCATTAGCGAATTAGCGACATCGGTTCAGTTCTCGAGATTTGCGTTTACCAACGCATTTAGCGATTCATTTTTATGCACTAGATACATAAATACGTTTACTGTTAAAAATATTATAATTATAAATATATTTTGTTTTTGAAAATATTGCGTTTCAGAACCCCTAGAGAACGATTTTTTTTTCATTTATTTATTTGAAATCTGTACAGTTTATAAACAGTACAATGATCAAGTTTGTTGATGGAGATATTATGTACAAGTTGACAAAAACGGTAAAAGTCAAACAAAATTAGAAACATACAAAATATGGAAGGAGACAACCACTGTTGGCACTTCCAGAGATGCCTCAGTAAATATTTTAATGGTCACGATAACATCAGGCAAATAAATTGTCTCGGGGCCACTCTGTCTCTTGAGCCGCCTGGGAGGATTGTCTGGATGAGATTGGGAAGATAAGGATAGACCTTCAGGATTAGGATGGCAAGACAATTTGGAGTGGAACGTTTGGAAACGGGTTTTAGCTAGGTCAAGGACAAATGGGATGTTAAGGTCATTGTGAAGGGTTTTGTTGGATACATAGAAAGGCGCATTTACAATTTTGACTTTTGATTGGAATGCCTGTATTCTGTTGATGTTGGATGTTTTTGCACATCCCCAGAGTTGAAGAGCGTATGTCCATATGGGTCAGATAATTGTTTTATATATTGTAAGTTAGTTTTGAGTCGATAATTTAGATGAGGGTCCAATTTAGATGAGTCGTCTTAAGTAGTCCGTATCTTTTGTTCAGTAGAGAAAGAAAATAACGGTGGTTCAAATTTGTGTGTATGTATGCATATATATATATATATATATATATATATATATATATATATATATATATATATTTATATATACACATATTTATATATACATACATATATATATATATATATATATATATATATATATATATATATATATATATATATTTATATATACACATATTTATATATACATATATATATATATATATATTTATATATACACATATTCATATATATATTTATATATACATATATATTTTTGTCTGTTCGAGGTCTAGCAAAGCGAATAATGGTCCGATTTTGATGAAATTTGGGACAAAAATCTTTCGTCTAATTTAAAAGGTCAATTTCGTTAACCAGCAGAATCCGCCCACCGGAACATGGTTTTTGAAGCGACATCCGCGCGAAAAAAAATCGTTGCGCTTACTTCATATTCTTGCAAGTATTCGCTTTATAGGCTTCTTTGCCTAGTAAAACGAATGAAACCATTTTTAAGGCGATAGCTTTAACTGTTTTCGAGAAAATTGGAAAAATAGTTGTTGAATAACGTTTTTGGTTTGGGTACTTAGAATCATGGGATTCAGTTGAAACATTTTCTGCATGTTCGAATTTCATCAAAACTAATATGTTGAAAATTTGGTTACGTTTGGAGTTAAGGAAGGGTTAGAATAAAATATTTTATTAACATACATGAAAAGCTTTGGGAACTTCGCATACTTTCCTTAATATCTCGAAAACGGTTGAGAATCTTGGTAAATGGAAGGTTTCCATTCGAAAGCTTACTAAATGTTCTACAAAAAAGGTTCTGAAGAAAGTTTTGATTAGGCGATGTCAATCGGAGAAATAAGTGCTTAAACTTTGAAGTAATTGATTTCGTTTATTCGAATGGTTCTTTTTGTCTGTTTTTATTCCTTGTTATTTTTTAATTGCTTATAGTTGGATAATGTATTTGACAATAAAACAGATTAAGTAAAGTAAGAAAAACCATTCATTGTTAGAAATTTAGCTTTCAAAGAGAGATCCGAAGGCTTTCCAGCTTCCTTTATGGGGCCTTTCTGGGGTTGGCCGACCCATTCAGGTAAGATCATAAAACCTTCTCAAGAATGGTCGAACCAAAATAATAACTGTTTCTATTTTAATCTTTCCAAATTAGACTAGGGATAAGAACGGAACCGCGCTATGATGACGCAGTTCCTGCGAGTCGGACTTTTTTGTAATGCTCATGGAAGTATTTACATTGTAACTTATATTTATTATTGACTATGAATTTAAGGACTGGCTATCTATAGGTTATCACCCTTTGCTAGTCAGGATAGGAGTGGTACCTTTTCTTTTTTCTAAAGAAAAGCCACCACCCCATTGTGCGAATCGAACCCACAACCTTTGGCACGGATTTTTAATTGCTTACGCTTAACACTCACGGCCACCGGGCCTCCACTTTTAAATTTACTTAATAATAATTCTGTGTTATATATCTTATGTTCCTAAACGAATAGCCGCAAACTTAAGAGCAAAATATTAACCCCTTTGATATTGAATTGACAATAACTACACCGTACCATGAACCGTGAATTTGATTCGACTATCTTGAGGCAGTCTTGACCTGCCAGTGTGAATATCGTTTTATGTTTTGGTTAACAAAAACAATTTAAAGTATGATTCGATTATTATCGTCATTACTATTCATACAAAGCAAGTTCATGGCGAGTCTCACATTCAGTCGTAAATTCTAGCCAAGGGGTTAGGAGTTTCTATACTAAACGTTATGAATCATACGTGAACATTATTTGGAAATACTCTAAGATGACACGGTTCAGGAAATTTTTGATCTGAAAATAATTTTCCACCTTTATAATAGAAAGTACCTTCTACATAGTTTGAGGTATCTTTGGTGACTGATGGGCATTAGGGGGAAGGAAATGGTTAATGCAATTATGGAATTGCAAAACCGGTTCTAGCAGGTAGAATTTGGTAACATTTGTCAGTTACGAGTCTGTTTTCTAGATTACAAAATCTTAAAAGACTTTTTACTTCACAAAATAGCCTCGCAACAAGAATATTTTTAAATCCTGTGTACTAGATTTCTAATTTGGGGATTATTGCTAAGCAATAGTAATTTTAGAAATAAGAAAGCAGACTAAGATAGAAAATGATGATTGCCTGCCTGTTTGTACAAGAAACGAATTGGAACCAACAATGGACACTGACAACCAAAATACGTCCAAAACATTCCAGTAATAAATTACAAACTGACATAAATACTGAAGTGCCATGGAGCAACAATAAAAAACGTTTTTGAGGGATTTAAAATCATTTAAGAATATACACGTATGTATATGTGACTCTCACAGATTTATAGATTATCTTATATTTGGCGGTACAGTCAAATCTATGACGACTATTTGAAAACACCGAAACCTACAGATTTCTTAGAGGAAAATTTTTAAATTTATTTATTTTTTTACTGATTCTCTGCATCTTTGGCGAATAGCATTTGGGTTCTTTTGAACAGCCCCGCCAGTGATTTTATTTAGTTACTATCACTAGTAGACAAAAAAAGGAGAGGTATTTGATTAGAAAGTTATTAAAAGGTGCATTTTATGAATATTTACAAGAAATCCGGCGCTAATGGCCAAGATGTAGATGCGCCGTAAAAAAAAAAAATAAAAAAAAAAAAAAAAAAAAAAAAAATTACAAGAAATAAATTCCTAAGATAGGTTAACTTTCTGGAGACTAGTATTTCTTGATGTCTGAAACGATTTTTCTGAATAGATCCTCTCCTCTGTTGCTCTGCCTCCACAGGAGTTTATAAACTTGTTCATATTTATGAAAGTGTTTATAGCATCACTGGAATGATAAATGTATATTGGTGTAATAAGATATGTTCAATTAGATTGTGAAGGTACCTAGCATCAGTAACAGTTCTTAGAAAATCACTGATGGGGCTGTTCTAAAAAATACCCTAGCATTTTTGTCCTCAGCGAGTGTTGAGCCGCTGCGCTAAGCGCCTGCGTTAACTCACAATTTTTTTATAAAAAATGTTGATACATTTATTTTTAGTTCTCATGTAAAAATTAATACCTTCAATACATATGGTATTTAAAAAATTGAACATTTACGGAAATCCCTAATGTGGAAAAAAGCGCCAGTAAAATGTGTTGTTTGTAAAATATTTAAACATATTACCCGACTTATTTTATATTATGTTTCTATCAGTCGCGGAACTCATAATAGATCAAATATATATTATGTTTCTAAAATCTGTCGTTTTGCACGGGTTGCTTAAAAAACGGAGATTTCTTTGCATTGTCCCATTCACTCCCACCTGTGGCCGCCTCTGCGGAGTTCCGGGACCTTTCCTAAGGAGAAAACGCCCTAGGGTTGGAATGATCTGACCTTTTCGTCAGAGTCAATCATTATTTTTAACCTCTTGCTACATTTGGCTGCCGAAGATATCTTCTCCTTCTTCGGGTCGACCTCAATGGAAAACGAGGAGGTCTAGCAATACTTATTAGGGGTAGGTTTTCTTTATTTGGAGCTTCTTTCTAGTGGATCTTTCAGAGAAAGAAAGTAAAGAAAGACCCGACTCGTCTGACTAGACATCATTAAATCTGAAGCCTTCACTCACTCATTACTTTGTGCTCGTTGGGTTGTCAACCTTTCTGCGAGACAAGTTCCACTTCACTCTCTCCAGAGTGCAGACAATATCTAGCACTTCAGTAGTATTGCAGGTATGGATAGTTTTCAGAAAAATAATACAGACAAATCCTAGTACACTACCAAGTTTAAAATGTCAACGAAATTTTAAATACTATAATTATTAAGACGTCAGATATTAATAGGCGATATGGATGATATCAGGCATATGTTCACGCTCAAGATCCTATTTCATTTTTTAAGCGTCCATTTGCCCTATGAATATTTACTACCCTTACTAATCATTCTTGGGATATTTATCAGTGATGGAGGAACTGCATCATGGTAGTCTGTTTCTGTATAATGCTTAGTCCTCGTGTGTCTTTGAAAACTTCCTGAGAATAGAAAATACAAATAGAAATGTTTCGTATTTCTTCTTTGGTGCAACGAAACATACATACAAACATACATAATTCGTTCATCATACATACCTTTTAGGGCCATACATATGCGCCGATTCAGATGAATATAATTTTCCAATAATTTCCCCTTTAATGGAATGCAAACCATTCAAAAGGGATATCGTATTGGTTGGGCCATTTTTACGGTTTGTTGGTCAGCGTAGGTTTTGAATATAACTATGCGGTGAATTAAGTTCTGGATTCTGGATGAAAGAGAACGTATTGAAGCTATTTTCAGATGGGATATAATTTAAAGGTAATTCTGAGTAATTATTGCCTAAACTGGGATATTAATGAAACCCCCCAGACTGTTTAATTTAAATCTAAATAAAAATAAAAACGTGAAAAATATATTTATTTGAAAACAAAAAAAATTCATTGTAAACTGCAATAGAATCAAATTATGTTACAAAAATTAAGCTAGACCTTGTCACTATATTAAATAATGACATTATTATTATTTTTTTAAAATGCTAGTAATCTCCTTCGTTACTGTCTGAATCGCGAATATTTTTGCCTTCATAGGTTTGTGAATGATAGCCAGAATAAAACTTTTGCCGCATCCTCTATCCTGTTCTGCAACCCACTTGTCTATATTGATGGTAAACCCCGTGGCCGTGAGTGTTAAGGCGTGAGCACTTAACACTCCGTGCCAAAGGTCGTGGGTTCAATTCCCACTGGGGGCGGTTGCTTTTCTTTCGAAAAAATAAAAGGCATCACCCCTATCCTGGCTAGAAAAGGGTGGTAACCTATAGATAGCGCGTCCTAGTATTCGTAGTTTATAATAAATGGACGTTAAAATTTAAATAAATATAGTGAAACAGAATTCTAATTGCCAAACATATACTGATCAACTCAAGACAGTGCAGCAACTTGACTATTCCTTACGACTTACATATTATATCAACACACTGTGTTTTTCTTTGTGTGGGTTTAACGCCATATCAACACATGGGCTATTAACGCCTGGCTATCAATAGGTTGCCGTCCTTTTCAAATGCCAACAGCATATGGTCGGCCACTCATTCAGGTATTGGCCATGTCCGATGTTGCTTAACTTCGGCGATCAATGGGTGCACTCTAGGGCCGTTGGCAACACTCTTATTCCAAGACATGTATTCTTCAATGAAAATATTTTATTTTATTTTGTTTTTGATTGTGTATAAACATTAATTTTATTCTCTTATCTTCTTTTTGTCATATTTTATTTTTCTTGTGTTTTGTTTTTATTACAATCTGACTGCTACTTTAACGGACTTAGATTCTTCTGATCTGATGAGTTAATCGCTACTGTCGCGGAACTCTTAATAACTTGAAAAAAAAAATACTATAATCAAAAACATTAATTGTTTACTAAAATTTTCCTTCCTTTATATTACTTTTCCCGCAGCTTAATTCATTTAGATTTCGCTAACCAAATCGCTTGTACATGGAAATCACAAACTAGAATAAAATACTCATCGCCATCAATGTAGATTATAAATAAATATGAATTGTTCCATTCTGAGAACTTCTGCCCTAGCGTGTTGTGAAAGTGAGGGTATGTGTAGCCAGGCTATTGTCATCTACCATGTATTGATCAGGTACAAAGGGGCCGTTTGTATTTCCCACACCTGTCAGAATGCGTTCACAGTAAGATAAAACCATCTTAAAAGAATAAAAGTAAGATTTAAAATATAAAAAAAAGGTCCGACTCCCAGTACTAGCGAATTTCATTTCTTATCGCAAGTTTTAGATATTTTAGAATACAAACAGTTAATACTTTACCCTTGAAAAAAAATCTATGAAAAGAGAGATTTAAACTGGTAGTAAATCGAAGCAGAAGTAACTCGCTTCCGCTATTAAAAAAAAACACAATAAAAACATGCTTATCATTTACTCATCATGTTATAATGAAACAATTACAAATAAAAAAAAACAAAAGCAACAAAAAATTTCCAAAATACTGAGGAACGAAACCTACACGTTTAAATTTCAAGCACCGAATTCTCCGAATGATATCGCTCAATCAAAAATTCCATAAAAGCTGTTTTTGTAGGAAATTTAATAAATTTTTGAATTGATCCTCTACATTTACAAGGATTTCCCAACCGGTTGCGAGCTTTTTAAGAAAATATGCAAATCCTCTAATATCTCCCAAGTCTAGTTTTATTCCACTTCCCTCGAAACAGTCGTATATATGATCTTGGAAGTATATATATGGTTGTAATTATATATATGGTTGCATTGGTTAGTAGTATATACGGTTGCATTTAATTCCCAACGTCAAAAACCTATATAATTTAGGTTTTAGGACGATTTTGTCGTGCGAATTTCGCCGCATAAATAGTGTTCCGACGGCTAATTTGGTTTGTTAAAGAACTTGACCTTTTATTTAAAGTAACTTTGTAAATTTCAGGAAAATAAGGCCATTTTTGCGCCTAATAAAGAGCGAACAGGCAAATATATATAGCCCGATTACTGCTCTATTTTAGGATATTAAAAAATTATCAGAACAGATTAAAAATTTAAATTGTATGTATTTTCTTGGCTATAACCCTGGATCAGCATTAATAAAAATAAAAAATACAGCATTTTAGATATATACCGAGGGAACCGAATATTGTCTAGGAATTACATGTTTGAACAATAATATAATCCGTGTAATGTAGCGCTAGTTCGCTGGTTTCAGCATTATTATCCTATAATATATAATAGAATTCAGTTCCCCCTACAATTGATTTCTTTTTATTAGTACATCTTATCAGTCTTCATTTCTGCTATCATTTCAATTAGAATTTATATATATATATATATATATATATATATATATATATATATCCGGCTCTTCGGGAGCGTGTCCTTGAGACCAACGCCATATGCAGGTTTCATTCAAGAGGCGTATCTTGGTTCTTGAAAATATGTTTTCAACCTTCATATTGTTTATAGGAAAAAGTAAGAAGGTTATTTCTTTAATACCAATAAAAATTTAATATTTGTTTTATCATAAAATAAAGAATATTTGTATTGATAACAATATGGAAAATGCCTTCGGGAAGTGCTGAAACATAGACATCAATAAATTAAAATTGTACGACCCTACTTTTATCAACTTTTTTCTCACCCCGCAATATATTTCCTCTATCGGCAGATAAAATTAAAACGTATAAAGCAAGTAAAGAAGAAGAAACAACAGCCTGTACTGCACTAAATGAACTCCATACTACCGATAGTACAGAGCTTACACTGCTTAATTCAAGTTTAGAACTGTCCGACAATAAAATGGCTCTAACTCCTCTCGATTAATGGAATACCCTACATTCCACTTTTCTAATTTATTTGCTAGTTCAATAGGAAATTAATGTCGTACATTTAAAGGAAAGGATCGTCGAGTTGGTATATAAGTGCATATTGCAATTCGACCTTTATCATTACGGGTAGATTTAATTGTTTATCAATTTTCATTTATGAAAACTGCATTTTATCGGTGTTTATGTAACATTTTTAGTTCCATGTTTTAGCTCTTTGACTAGGGCTAACTTCGTCAAAATTTATTCTATCCACTATATACCAGGAAACCTCTTCCTATTTAGGTGTATATATATATATATATATATATATATATATATATATATATATATATATATTTATATATGTGTATGTATATACAGGCTGGTCCCGAAGAAAATCGCCATACTTGAGGGGTGTGTACTCCGACTAAAGTGTAGTTGAATGTCACCAAGGTGAAATTTTTACTTGCATTATTTCCCTAGATAAAGGCGTTTTCGAGTTTTTTGTCTAAACGCTAGTTTTTGACCATTTTTTTGCTTGTCATTCAAGCCATTGGGAAAATTTAATTCTTATGATATTTTCAAAATATGCATCACATTTCCTATAAGATCTTGTGTACCTTGTGCAAAAATGTCTCCAAACAAATAGCTTATCAAACATTCTGGCTTTTAATGAGTTAATCATTAAAAGCCAAAATGTTAATTACTTTTTTTTAATGGACCACAATTTACCCATGCAAAGTATCATTTTTTGAGTGTCCTATCTACTTATCTAACAGTGGAACATTAAATATAAAAACCCTTTATTTCGTAATATGTTATTTGTTTGGGTGGATTCTGTGGATTTGGTTTGAGAAAGTTTTGCACAAGGTACGTGATATCTTATAAGAAATTTGTTGCAGAATTTGAGAATGGCATCAGAATTAAATTACCCATATGGACTGAACGACAAATACCACAAAAATGGCAAAAACTAGCGTTTAGACAAAAACATGAAAACGCCTTTATCTTACTGAAATAATGCTAGTAAAAGTTTCTCCTTGGTGGTAAATCCCGAAGTATTGCCCTCTTATTCCATGTTTTTATTATTTTTTTAAAGGATAACTCTTAATTTGTAAGGACTAATTTGTGGAAATTTAACGAAAAACGCATTATGTAATAATTAATAATTTTCACGGTGCTATTGACCATAGCAGTAGATGCACCGTAAAAAAAAAAAAAAAAAAAAAAAAAAAAATTAATAATTTTCTATTTATAATAACAACATAAGAATTTGGACAGAATCGCCTAAAATAATTTAGTTTACTAAAGATATAAAAAAAGTATGATGGTAAATAAGAATCGTAAAATTGGTGGAGTCAATCGTTAAATTAGATTAAAATGATTTGGGGCATTATTTTGACAAAGCAATTGGTTAAAATATTTAGATGAAGTTTTTAATTCTCTTTGGAAATGCACTCAATGGGGAAATTGCCATGAAAGGAAATGTACAATGCACATAGAAACATCTTGACATTAGAACAACGGGTCAACAGTATTCCTGCCTGATTATATTCATATTTAGGTGAAAAATGATTAATCCTGAAAACAAATTAACCTGTATTGTTTCACTTTTAAATAAAACCGGTTTTGTTTAAAAACGGTTCGAAAGGGAACAATTGTTTTTTATCAACAATCTTTTTCAGAGACTAAGAAAGAATAACATTTCTAAATTGCATTTTAGCTTTGTCCTTTGATGCAAACAGAAATACCCTAGTCTTTTAAAATTAAAGTAAGAACGGAGTTCTTTAAGTGGGGGAGGGTACAATAAAAGAAAGGCCTTGGAACAACATTTCTCTTTTTATTTTAACGGAGTGAATAATTTTTCTATATTTTTGCTCGGTTTTCACTTGCAGACTCTGTACATTTTCCCTCGGAGCTGTGGAGTCAAGCACTTTTAGCACTTTCCTCCGAAGGAAAGTAGCTATTGAGGTTGGACTCATGACGGAATTTTTGAAAAATTTCTTCAAATCTTTATCGATCCTACCTAGTAGACACCGAAAATGACCCCCGTTAAAATTTATATATATCTATATATATATATATATATATATATGCATATATATATATATATGTGTCTGTTAACACGATAGCGGCCAGAGTTTTTGTTTTTTCGTCACGAAACTTGGTATATAGCATTCAATTAGCAAACGATTGAACGAGTTCGTTAACCACCAAAGTCGGTCCACCGGAAGGGGGGGTTTACCCCGAACCCAAAACACTAATTTCACTATGTCAGCCGTAATATTTGTTATATTTCAACGAAACTTGGTATTCGTAGTGGTAATATAGAGAGAAAAGTGAGATATAAAAATGAACTAAATCGGTTCATTAGAAGGGGGGGGTTTACTCCGGACCCACAATACCAATTCGCCACTACCAGCCGTGATTTTTGGTATATTTCGACGAAACTCGGTATTCGTAGTGGTAATCCACAGGTAAATATGTGTTGTAAAAATAAATTAAATCGGTTCATTAGGATGGGGGGGGGGGTTACTCCAGACCCACAATACCAATTCACCACTACCAGCCGTGATTTTTGGTATATTTCGACGAAACTCGGTATTCGTAGTGTTAATCTACAGTTAAATATGTGTTGTAAAAATAAACTAAATCGGTTCATTAGAAGGGGGGGTTTACTCCGGACCCAAATTCCTAATATACTCATACTGGTCGTAATTTCTGCTGGATTGTAACGAAACGCGGTATACGTCGTGGGTAACTCATGAGAAAGAAGTGTTGTAAAAATTATCTGAATCGGTCAATCGTAAAGCGGGGGTTTAATTTGTAATATATTTCAATAGAAAAGCCCGCCAAACGTAGGTTCACAAAGCCGCCGCAAGGAGGGCTTTCTACCACTAGAGTGACTGTATCCTGTTCCTGCGTTAGATCAAAATACGATAATATGAGGTTTTTTGTATTTATTACGTAGTGTAGTAGGTACTATGTGTAAACATAACTCTGGAAGCAAATTAATAATTGATCAGTTACTCATTACAAATTTAAAAGAGAACTATTCATGTTTTTATTTTATTTATGTAGGATATTTTAAGCAAATTGTTCTGGAAAGCAGTCTACACTACCCAAATTCTGAGGAAAGTGCTTAGTTATGCAGCTCCTGCGTGACGGACTTTTATTTTTAGAAGCACCCTTCCCCTGGCGACTGATTTTGCCATCCCGATTTTTTTAATTTTTTTATTTTACATTTTTCTCCTGTATTTTAACCGGTTATCTTTTGAAGGTCCACCCTTCAGCCTTTTTATCTAGACAATAGTGCTCTGTAGAATTGATTAGACTTTGTATAGTCCAGAGAAAAAAGTTTTGTAAAAGTTAACTTAATCCACTCCACAAGGTACCCAAATTGGTTTATTAATTAATTTAATTATGTAGAACGAATCGCCTTGATTGCGCATACTCATTAATTAAATAACCCAAGTTATTAATTTGCTCGTACCGGCTGTTACGAATGTTGATATTGTCGTGGATAGTTCGTGTGAATAAAACTAAATTTTTTATAAGACATTTTTTTTTATTTGAGTCGACATTTCGGCTTGCAAGTCAAGCCTTAATCAGGGCGATGGGAATAAGGAGAAATATACCTCACTGATTGCACTCGTTTCTGACCGGCTGTTACCTACCTGTACTAGTTGTTATTTTTACTTCCTTCCAACCAAAGTCAGTAGAAATCGTGCCCTACTAATTGAGAACACCTGTTGTAAAACCTAAAAATATATCTCTTAAAATAATCTAGGACAAAAAACCCGTTATATCTATGTGATGATTCTTTTTCTAGCACAAAATTAAATGAGGCGTCGAGTTTCAAAACAGGATATATCGAAATGCTACAACTTTTCAGGGGACACAACAAATTTTTGAGCTAGTATAATTTCAATAGGAAATTTATATTTACGATGTCAAACTAAAATTCATTGTCTTGTTTGATGCGATTTATTGAATTTCCTCAAAAACAGTTCTTGTTGTGAAAAAAAAAAAAATTATGATGATGAGAACGCGGATTAAACACGTTTTGAAAGTCATTAATAAAGCATTAGCAATTGAGTCAGCTACGTTTATATATATATATATATATATATATATATATATATATATATATATATATATATATATATATATAAACTTTAAGTCCTGCTATAAATGACACAGATTTTTGATACGTGTTATCAACAAGTACTCACCATTTTCTAGTTTTGACAGGGTTCATGCTTTCTATCTTGTTATAAATGAGAGTGTCTATTCATGTTTATTTTGTATATAGATTACTTTGAGCATATTCGCGAGGAATACACCGCATAAAACCCACGTTGCTGAGACTTGTGCTTATGGAGCTCCGGCGTGACGGATATTACTCATTGATTTGAATAACTTGTGTGAATAATGTACTAAGCATTTTTAAGTAACTTTCAGTAATGTTTTCAGATTCCATATAATTTGAACAATAGTTTTTTTATTTTTTTTTATTTTATTTGATTCTTGAGTTTCGCGACAAAATAGGTTTTTAAAACTTTTAAGATAAAATGAAAAGCCTGGCCTTAAAGTTTAATGAGTTCCCTTTGGAGTTATCGGCCTATTCCTAAACACAAGGATGTTGCTTACAGACGGTTCTGTGAGTAGAATGAGTGAAAGTGGAAGCAACTGGGTATCTGGGGGACAGGCCCAAATACTTTGTCCTTAAAACAATGCTACTATCAGTGTTTTGTTGTGTTATCAGTGGTTTCTAAACCGGCGTGGGCCCCATGCGGACAGGACTAATCGCATTGGAGGTTTTTGCTCGAAATTGTATTACAACTCAATACACTGTGTATTTATGCATATATAAATGTGCAGGGATTTAAATGATCAGGCTGGATGGAGGGTTGAAAAGGCGAAGGATTACTATAGAAATTCAGAGGCCATGTTTGGAGGAAAAAAGAAAGGTAAGTTGCATGGTGCTTCCTTTTTCCGGATATGTAAAACTTTCCTAAGAATTTGTTTTAAAAAATATTTACTTAATAAGAAGCACTAAAAGGTTGATTCCTAAGCGTATTTGATTATTTTCTTCTTTTTATTTTATTTGTAGCATTCGTATAACCGCAGAGAAACATATTTACTCGTGGTTGCTGTGAGTGAAGGACGATGTTTAGTAGAATTGAAAATGATCAGTTAATCAGCGCTTAGCAATGAAGCTGAACACATTATGGCAAAGATAATGGTGGCAGGAGTTCCTGAAAGGGCTCAGGAACAAAAATAAGAACAATTTATTTGTTAAAAAACTGACTATTTTCATTTCCACTGTATAGAAACGTATTATATGTTCACATGTAATACCTCTCGGTGCATCTACTGCTACGGTCATTAGCACTCCGAATAAATATTCGAAAGAATAAATATTTGATTTATTCTTTTTGAAATAAAATTATTTTTTACTCATCATTACATTTTGGAAGAAAGCTTTGCTACGTGGCAATCGAACCCTGCTTATATAATTGAACTTCCTCACAATATTTTATTAAGTAAAATTGTATGTCTTAGAAATTATGATTTCTTCTTTTATGAGAGTATTGCTCCTATAATTCTTATATTTATTTCCAACAGCTACAATTTCTCAGCCTGCAAAGCGTAGGTGCTCCATTTCTGGCAATAAAATAAACATAACATCTGAACAATTTTATTTACTTGTTTTAAGAATTTCTGTCTGCGGACTTTTTTTTTTTTTTTTTTTTTTTTTTTTTTTTTTTTTTTTTTTTTTTTTTTTTAGAATTTTTCAGTTATAGAGAAGTGTACCTATATGTATTTTCTAATACATTGATCATATTTCAATACATAAATTTTAAAATAACCTTTATAAGTGATCAAGGGAGGCCAGGGCCAAACTATAGGGTCAATTTTACTAAATGATTATTGCGGCTGTCCTTTCTGTCGGTTCTGTACATTCGGTATCCTTTATTCATCAGTGTTTCGGCAATGCAAGCAAAACTTATGTCATATTAACTGAGAAATTTTGTCTGTAAAGTCTGTCTTATTTTAGTAGATTTTCATTCCAATTGAGTATTGTCTTCATTGAGAAAAACTGTTTTTTTTTTGTTGTTTTTTTTTTTTAATTTTAAAGAGGGGAAACCCTAAAAGGCCTTCAGCAGGTTTTTCTCGTGCAAATCTCCCAGTGCAGGGACTCTCCCCTACCAAAAACCCTCATTTGGATATTAAAAAAAAAAAAAAAATCAGTCCCGTAACAGGCCACGAGGACCCTGAGGGGCAGATACTATAGATGTATCTGATTCATGACCATACGGCACACTAGGGAGATAGTATGGCCAGTACTATGCTCCGACAGCCTGATTTTTCCCTTGACTGCTTCGACTACTAGAGTCATTAGCACCCAAGGTACCCATTATTAAATTAATTAAAGGCTGGGTTGGCCTAGGGACGGCCAGGGAGGCCGAATTCAACCCATGAACGAAGACAATAGAAGAAAAAATCTTTAGTGCTTGCTCGGGATTTGAACTCAGGTCCTCCAACTTATTAGTCCAGTGCTCTACCACTGAGCTAGCCTCGCCCCCGGATATTAAAAACTTACTTTAAATAAAAATAAGGACGTTAAATATTTGAATATAAAATTAATAACATTTTTGTCAATTGGTAAACAAATATAAAAAAATTAGTAAAGTTGTTCTAATCGGTTTTATATGTACGGACTACGCTGTTTCAAGGAAATCAGTGGCGTTGTTATATCGATAAATAATCAGCTGATACACATGTCTGCCACGTTGGCTCTTTTATTCATGGCAACCCGGGTTGATGAAAGGTTAGCCCATGGGCAGTATTTGATTTTGAATATTCAGGCCAGGAGTAGTAGTTATTATTATAAAAATAAATTCTAAATTTTTTGTTTTTTTTTTGAGGGTATTGCTCTCTTATAGAATGTTTTCCTTCAATGTCAGTTGACTATTTCTGTCTGTTGGAATGAGTGTATATACAATTTTCATTTCCTGTTTATACTTCTCTTCAAGATATTTATAAAATGTCTTAATCCAGACGAAAGTAAGCTTATCGAAAGTTAAACAGAGCAAACAAGCTAGGTGCATTGGCAAGTGTTGGGTTTCCTCAGAAGTTTGCCTATGATGTTTGTCTCGGATAGCTGGTTTAATGCAAACCACTTAAAACTTGAATACAAACAATGCGATACTCTCACCTACTTCTCTTCAACATTTGGGTAGTGTTACCATCCAAAATTGGTTTGGTGTAATTTTAGGCTGTAATTCTATTGAAATAAAATTTTAAATTATTTCCTTGTCTTGATCCTATTTATTATATTTGTAAGTACTATATTCTTTAGACGTTTACAGTGAAATTGATGAAACAATTGTATTCATTTATTTTTGTTTAAGAATTATTTCTGACATTACCTCTACCAGGAGGAATTTCTCCTGGCAATGATTATTTATTGAATGTTTGCGATAACATTCATTGTCTTGCGATTTATATCGTTTCATTTGTTGCTCCTGCATTGCATTTACCGCCAAAGTCATGAGGACCTGGTCTATCCACCAAGGAATCGGAATACATTTGGTGATCAATAGTAGCTAAACCTGGAACAGTTCGATTGTTTATTCAAGGGTGTATGGAAATTTTTGGCAAAATTTCATGAGTTGACGGCAGGCCTCAAAAAAACAGATTCGTGCACTTGCAAAATAAGAGATTTACCATATATTAACCGAACGATGACCAATTAAAAGCCGTAATTTTGTGTAAAAAAGTTGCATCTGCAGAATATCTGAGAAATTTTAATTACTACCTCATTAAACATTTTTGGCCTGTGGTCCATATGAACTCTTTTAGGCCTGCTGTCAACTAATGAATTTTTTCCAGCCTTTCCCGTCTCGCTTTGTAAATCCCGAACTAGTCTATATAATTACCTATCACAATTTTTCTTATACATTTACGAGTATATCCTTAACAATTGCAGTATATGTTTAATAACGTTTGTGTTATTTCTCAAAATTAATTTATTAGTTTACTTTTAAAATGTTAACTGTCTGCTGTCTGACTGATGATAAGGGCGCAATCTTATTATTTGATTTTATTTTTTTTTTCTAAGCTATTAGCATTTCTAGGCTGCTGTCAAGCCTATCTTCAGGTTGGCAATAATGTTTACTGCCAGCGGCGGTCACCATTTACGCTCAACGTTGCGTAAGCCCGATGATCGCAAGATAAACTGCCTAAGTGTCCTATACAAAATCCTGTTAGTATTACTTTTGCAGCCTTTTGCTTGAGGTTATATTCTTCATAACATACCTAAGAGGAATGCGTGTGTGTCTTGCACAAGCTCCTATGAGCTATGTATATCCCCGAAAAATTGTCGATATGTTAATCTTGTTTAATATACATAACATTTCTTTCACATTATTTATCTAAGAAAAATATTTTCTTCGGATGAATATCGGAGTAAGCCCATACACACGCGCTCTCTCTCCCTCATATACTTGCACAGTGACGACCTAAGAATTTCCCCTGGGTCAAACCCATCTCCACCATGACAACTTCTGCGGACGTATGTAGTCCTTCTTGGACATACCAGTATTTGGTGGAGCAGAACTACGACTCCTATAACATTTTGTGAAAATACCTTAGTTTTTTTTTGTCTTAATAATATTGTGAAAATCAGTATATCATTTATAGAAACAAGTTGCCTAGACCTGAAATTTTTTGTACCCCTGGACCTTGGGTGTGGTCATTTCAAGAACGGAATCCTAAAGTAAGATTCGCTCTTGAATGTCATGAGCAAGACCCCAACAACACGGCACTTATGCTTAGGTGTTTTTGGCATGAATAATGAAGGAAGTACCGAGCCCATCCCTTTACTACTCACTCTACTTCATTATATCTGCCCTTTATATATTATTCTTTCACTTTTAGATTTTAGTAGGTCCTTCAAAATTTAGTGATCTTAAGTTTAAGTTGTTTTATCAATTCGGTAATTATATACAATCTACAATTTTTTAGTATTTCCAAATGGCGAATCCAGAAAGAAGGGGGAAAAAATATTTTATTTAATAATATCCCACGTGGTCCCCATTACGCGTGGTTCGTCCACGCCCGACACGTTTTCTTTTAAAGTTTGTGAACCCAGAATAATTCATTTACTCCCATCAAAGTAATAAAATGTACCTCATCATTTTTTTTTTTTTTTTTTTTTTTTTTGCGGCCTATCTACTACTTGGCTATTAGATCGGGCTATCTACAGGTTGCCAGACTTTTATAATGCCTACGTGGTCGGTCACCCATTCAGGTAACGATTTAGGTAAATTTCCCTCGATCCGAAATATATTTACACAAATCACCTGGACATAATAGAAATGATTACAGGCAAGGACTTACAAGTAAAACTGGCTAAAATATAACACTGTATGGAAAGGAGGTTCCGTTTATAGTCCTAGTGTACAAAGGAAATTATTTATTTATTTACTTCTTCGGCGATTCGTCACATAGAAATCAAAACACTAATTTGTCGGTTCCATATATTCTTGCTCTACAGGTTAAAATATATTGTGTTCCTTGTTCCTTCAGCACATATTATACCTTTTTCAGACACACTTTTCTTCGATGATACATGCCAGGTGCGGATTATTCTGGAGCCGTTCCATACCATCTGCTTCCATACTCCCTTCCAGTGTCATAATCATAAGCTCTTCCATGCTTGAATTGCCAGTTCTTTCCTGGGAATGCCACAAGGCGATAGAATAACAGCTGGGAATTGTAGAAGTAAAAGATGGAAGTGGCTCCCCTCATAGTCTAGCTTCATGAATATTTTAAAGGAGACCCCGGGCGTCTCTTTCCTCTTCTATTTCTGTCTCTTTGTTCTTATTTACTACAATTTTGGAGTAGTATAAACTAATATTTTAGAAAATTCTAGTTTTTTTTAGTTTTCTTGATTGCGGCTACAGAGATGACCTTGAACATAGTTTCATTTGTTTCCCAATGAATAATAACCAATACAAAGTGACCGTGGAAGCTGTAAGAGCTGCGATTTTTTTCGTTCGAATTTCGTTAAAAAAAAAAAATGCGTATTCTGGTAGACCGATTCTGAGGCTTAAAGAACTTTAATTCCTTTGATACAGAGCATTTTTGTACCAAATGTGTAAGCCTGCTACAAGGAAACAGACAAATATATATTGTTTTCAAATCTTTAAAGGCTTGGGGACCTTACAACACTTACCATTGTTTCCACGCCCTACATGTTTCGTGCCTTGGTCGCGCTTCTTCAGAGGGACTTCCTGTAAGGAAGTCATCATCATGCGTTCTCTATTTTTACGGCAGCCTCCATAAAGTGTACATGGTGATGAGAGGAATTCCTAACTAGAGGTCCCCCTGATAAAGTGCGATTAAGGCACACCCATTAATAATTTAATTAAGTTCTATTACGCACTGGCGACTCTGTCCAGCGGCGACCAAAACATAGGCAACTAGGACCTCGTTTTGAGAGCGACCGGCAGTCGCTTGTGTGTCACCCGGGCACCCGGCGACCAAATGCGTAAACGCCTATTTAAACTACAGAACGTTAGAGTCGCCGGCGACCATTCGACAGTGCATATCAAGCCTAAAGGCTGTGTTAGCCTAGGGAAGGTCAGGGAGGCCGAATCCAACCCACGAACGAAGGCACCAGTATTTAAATATCATTAGGGCGTGCTCTTGATTTGAACTCATTGATCACAAACATACATATATATATATATATATATATATATATATATATATATATATATATATATATATATTTGTGATCAATGGGTTCTGAAAAGTGGACAATTCCCATTGGTTCCATCGTATTGCGTTATCGCGTCGACGCCATAAGCGATTTTCCTCCCTATGATACAGAGGAGGAAAGGCGTTAATAAACGGGTTGGAAATTGTTACATGTTCCCTGGACTCGTATAATTCGAATCAAATATTTATAAACGGGAACAAGAATATGTTGATAAAAGTTTTGCCCAACAAGAAGTGGAAAAGAGAAACAGAGAGAATGACAGGCAGAGAAGCAGTCAGAAGTGAGGGTAGGGCTTCTGAAATATTTATCGAGAGAGAGAGAATCGCGTTTAGCTCTCCGCAAAATTTGCATATATTTCAAATCGTCCTTTCGATGGTCAACCAAACCCCATTGGGAAATCTCGTGCAAAATGGGCCGCCGTTTTTACATACTGATATAATTTCATTCCATTTTTGAAGAGCATCGACATCCTATGTTACGTTAGAAGGAAAAGTTCAAAATCCGCATGCACGAATTCTGAAGGAAATGTTCCGCCGTGTCCAAATTCCCATTTCAATGAACAAACGTTGGGTGTAACTCAATAAAAACTGATTATAGTCAGGCGAGGGAGATAGTGTTCAATGTTTATTAATACATAGCCAAAGCTAAGATTGGAAGCAATTTAAACTATAATGCTACCTGTTCAAATAGACAGTTTAGTTGGAGGAAAGGAAAAAAAAAAAAAAAAAAAAATGGTGATATATATATTCTCTCTGTTATAATTTATATATATGAGGTTTATAACGTTTTTAGCCTTAGTTTTGGCTAAGTATTGATAAATTAGGAACAGTATATTCCTGACCTCTCTAAGCCTTCACTAGTTTTAAACCAGTCGTAATCAGTCTTTATAGTGTTTCACATATTGTTTTCCTTGAAATAGGAATTTGCATATGGCGGAATCGACGGATAACGCGGATTTGATCTAGCTTACAAGGGCAAGAGGTTTATACAGTGGTGGGGTCACCGATTTCGTCAATTTTTTCTCTGTTGATTCTACATCGAAAAATAGTCGACAGGTGCCCGAGCGTACCGTTCAAAAGCCTTGGGAGCTGGAAAATAAAATAAAACAGGTTGAAAATTCTTTATTTTATACATCGAGTTTAGAAAATTATATCGACATGATTCTTTCACCAAATCATTTGTTTTAGAGAGTAGATTAAAGTACAAATACAATCGTTAAACAATAATTTATATTTCGTCAAATAAATTCAAAAATATGCTTACGTTTGGAGTAAACTGGCATTATGCATTATTATTATTTTTTTTATTTTATTTTTTTTTATTTTTTTTTTTTATTTTTTTTTACAAAAATAATAGCAGATTGAAAATCAGCATTCCAAGAAACCCTAATGTGGGAAATATCGAAAACAAAAAATAATTCTTTTCCTCTTCGGAGAGACAAGTAGTCGCCGGTATCTCTCGATATTGCAGGAAAAAAGTTTTTTTTTTTTTTTTTTTTTTTTTTTTTTTTTTTTTTTTTTTTTTTTTTTTTTTTTTTTTTTCTCGATGATATTTACCTTATTAGGGTTTCTTGGGTTTCTGATGTTAAATCTGCTACTACTTAAACAAAGGTTAAAAAAAATCGGCTCTGGACCCTTGGGGAAGTTCCCTTGTTTGTTTCATGAGTTGAAATAAGACATACGCTATGAAGGAAATATCGGGACATTAATGCTTAAATGCATTAATTATTTTGTATTAAGGAACTGCAAATTCTGAGTGCATTATTGGTGTTTTCGATGCGGCCATCTCCAGTGGTTGTTCTTTTTTCGTAATATTTTGCAGAAATCCCGTTCTGCTTCATCCAAAAATCTGATTGATTTTCTATTCTTAAATTTATAAAAGTATTTATTGAGAGAAATAATTTCTCTTATGAACCTGCTTAACGATTTTAGTAATCCGGAAGGGAATACTCTCTACATGAGTTGTCCGATTTTGGCATGACAAAAAAAAGGAATTTATTATCCCCATATTATAAAACTGAAGTTCTAATTCCCCTCCATTACTTGACCCAGAATCGGGGGCATAACCGTTCCCCAGCCATTAGCTTGAACGGACTGCAGCTGTAAGCTGAGGACCTAGTAATTAAATTACCCCTCATCAAGGGAACCAAAGGAGGAAACTTGCAAAGCCCTTAATTCCAAAGGAAGGAAAATGGCCTCTTCTGCAAAAATCTCCTGCCTTTCATGAGCTCCGTTATTATGCACAACAACATAAGCCTGCTTAAACAAAGCATGGTCCCTTTTCACAATTCCAGAATTAAATTTTTAATAACAACGATTAATTTAATGTAAAGATATTTAAATCCAACGAAGAGATATTTGTTGTTATATTAAATATTCTAAAAGTGCATTAAAATATCACCTGGTGCCGTTTTTTGTCTCATTCAATAAATATTCAAAACGTTAAGGTTTAGTATTAGTCTAGTCATTTTTTTTTTTTTTTTTTTTATATTTTTTATTTTATATATTACTAGCTGAATCCCCGTGCTTCGTCTCGGCAGATAACTACTTATAAGTAGTTATTTTATTACGTTAAATTATATAACATCAAAATTAACGCTACTATGTATATAATTATCTGCAGTTTATTATAGCATGGATCCCGTAATGCTATATTTTATTCATCAACTGATAAGTGATCAAAGTATAATATTTCTGGACACATGAGGCACTTCGGAACAGTGATACGAAACAGATAACCTAGAGATAACCCCCGATCTATAGGTTACCACTAACAGGAGTTTAAGGGTTCGGGATATTATTACCTCGGATAGACCATCACCAGGTACAGGGTAAACTCTATGTCGGACAAAATCACATTTTATTTCTAGTAATTCAAAGTCTGCCACCATAGTTGAAATGAAGCTCAAATATAAATAATATTATGAAATAAATACAGTACGCTAACAGCTGACATGTGGTCCTAGCAACGCTTGCTGCCTTGGCTTGCCTGCTCTCTAACCAACTAAAAATTCAAACCCCTCTAAAAATACTTAAAAATTCGAATATCCAAAAATACTTTCTTAGCGAGTTTTAATGTTCTAAAGGGAGTGTCCATGCAAAATTTCAAACTTTTCTCTCAAGTGGTTTGCGCTGAGCGCTGATAGGTCAGTGAGTGAGTGGTATTTGAAAAATATACAGGGTGATTCAGGTCTAAGTAGCCAAACTTCAGGAGGTGATTGTAGACATAATTTCTGACAAAAACGTTCATTTCAAGTATGGTCCGATTCCGAGAGGAAAAGGAACTATGTCCAATTTTCTGGTTTTTTTTTTTGACGTAGTCATGTTTTTTAATGAATAAGAAAGGATTGCTAAAAACTATTAAAGATAATTAAATTATAATTATACCATCATAAAATAGGCAAAATGTCCTTTAAAAAAATAGTAACTTAATTCACTAAAACCATTATTAAAAGATACTTTCTGGACGTCCCATAACGCACTTTTGTTTTTATCAAGGAATCAGAGTTTATTCGCGAATTTTTTCGCGAATTAAACATTCAATACTTACACGAAAACTTCTACATTTAGTAAGCATTAAATCTATGAAAATGAAGTGGAGTTTATTGAGGGATAAATTGAACTATTGGCTCCCTTTTGTCAAAAAATGTGGAATGTAGTTTTGTTACTTGTTACTTTCATAAACCAAAGTAAAAATTATTCATTTTTTATTGGCCAAAATGTGGGAATCCATTCCCCAGTCCGGAAGTAATAAAAATAACTGAATGAAATGTTTGGAAAAGTTATTCATTTGAAAGATATGTCACATTTCTTGTTTTCCAATTTTTTATTGATTTATCTTTTACAAGATGTATTTGGCACCCAGTTTTGATTAGAAATTTTGAGGGGAGAGTTCAAAAACATTTCAGGGTGTTTGAATAATTGTAATCCAAAATTTACACGTAATTCGAAATGTTTTCAAATAAAACTAAAAATTGTGCAAAACATTGCGGGAGGAAAAATGTTAAACCTCAGTTCAGCCGCTACATTTTGTGGACAGACAAGGCCACATTCACGATGATAGCATATTTAAAAGTCCCAATTCGCATACTTGGTCTCATGTTAATCCTTATGCCGTGTGAAGATCACACAATCAGTATCAGCTCCAAGTTAACAAGTGGTGCTGAATTTTGGACGAATATCTTCTTCAGCTCGATTGACCTATTGCAATGGAAGACGTTCCGCTTGCACATAGATTCATGGTTCCTGATGGATTGCTATCCTGCAAACAGCATCAGTGCTGTTAGACAGTGGATGGATCTACTGTCCAAGTTGATAAAAGTCCAATTGCAATTTCGGCAAATTTCAAATTTTCAATTATGTTACCAAATATTTTAGAGCCACATCATGTAAAAGATAAATCCCTGAAAATTTGTAAAACACAAAATGTAACATATCTCCCAAAAGAAAAACGTTTCCAATCATTTCTTCCAGTTAATTGCTTCCGGACTGGACAATGGATTCCCACAGTTTGGCCAATAAAAAAAGACAATTTTTTAATTTCTTCATACAAGGTATTTGAAAGTAACAAAACTACATTCCACATTTTTTGACAAAAGGGAGCCAATCGTTCAATTTATCCCTCAATAAACTGCACTTCATTTTCATAGATTTAATGCTGACTAAATGTAGAAGTTTTCGAGTAAGTATTGAATGTATAGTCTGTTAAGGGACTAAGAAAAAAAAATCGCTAAAAAACTCTGATTGCTCGATAAAAACAAAATTGCATTATCGGACGTCCAGAAAGTATCTTTTAATAATGGTTTTAGTGAATTAAATGACGGTTTTTTAAAGGAAATTTTGTCTTTTTTATGACGGTATAATTATAATTTACTTATCTTTAGTAGTTTTTGAGCAATCCTTTCTTATTCATTAAAAAACATGACTACGTTAAAAAAAACAGAAAATTGGACATAGCTCCTTTTCCTCTCGGAATCGGACCATACTTGAAATGAACGTTTTTGTCGGAAATTATGTCTACAATCTCCTCCTGAAGATTGGCTACTTAGCCCTGAATCACCCTGTATAGTAGATATTCAAAACGCTAAGCTTTATTATTAGTCTTGATTTTTTTTCTTTTGTTATTTATATATTATTTACAGAAGTATTACCGTCTGCAATTCAATTGTATTGCGCAATTTCATACTACTAACTTGCTCACACTTCAGGTTGTCAGCCGAATACCTTCTTATTAGGAATGATTCTTAGGATCGTTTACCTTATGTCATCCTTCCGACACAAGGAGGATTGCAGGCGAATGAGACGTGGGCAGTGATATCCGTGGAGGGAAAATATACATAGATATCACACTAGTCGAATTTCAGTGTTGCTAAAAAAAAAATCGTTAGAATACAATTCAATTAAATTTTTAGCTGAATAGGTTAAAAATCTAAAATATTTAACAAGGTATTTACGAAAACATTAATCTACAAAATTATTACGTATCTTTTTACTTTTGATTTATAATGAGTACTAAATGACAAAACCAAAACAAAACAATAACCTATTTTTAAATAAAGCACATATCGTCGCTACAAATGCAAAGTATCGAATGTGAAAATTACCACTTTTCAGAGTGGAAAAGCATTTATTCATAGCTTTTTTTTTGGACAGTCAAATATTCGGCAGATTTGACCTTTTGATAGTGGAATACTTTCCCTTTAATAGAGTGATCTAAGATTCAAGAATTTGCCGTACATAAGTCCAGCAGAAATTAGTAAAGATTGACAATGAAAGATGCATTTTTTCACATTCGTTACTTTGCATTTGTATCGACGATATTACCTACGTAAATCACTCAAGAAGTTGTCTTCTCCAAGGGTGTGCCTGGAAATACCATGTGCTTCATGGATTTAAGCAAATCTATCCTCTTGAATATTCTGATTCCTATGTTGTTAATTCTTCTATTATCAAGACAGTGCGAGTTTAAAATACATTTTTACCCGTTGTTTTTGACACCTTGTATGTTGATAAAGCATGGTATAATAATTATCTTTACTTTTTCCATGTTCAGCCCTTAATCACTTATCTACAAAGTACATAACTCGAGTACCTCTGCAGCTGACACATATCACATTCATTTTCCACTTATAATTGTCGGCGTTATGTAGTGAACGTTAGAATATTTATAGAGGTGAAATGTCAAACATCTCAGAGAAGTGGTAATTTATTCTGGAGCAAAATGGAAATTCATGTTAATTATGTCCTAGAAAGCGAATACCAATAGATGCAACTATTCAATTACAACTATGAGATACAGAATTCATAAATTTATTTGGTTATTTTATTTAGTTAAAGAGTTTCTTTTTAAACTTCTTTTATCCAAGTAAAATCCAAACTGAAGTACGTTTTTTTAAGTTTAGATAACAGTCATTTAAAACGTTTAAATATAAAAGCTACATTTAAAACGTATATATATATATATATATATATATATATATATATATATATATATATATATATGTATATATATATGTATATATATATATATATATATGTATATATATATATGTATGTATATATATATATATATATATATATGTATGTATATATATATGTATATATATATATATATATATATATATATATATATATATATATATTCTTTATATATGGCCAAGGTCAAAAGAAGTCTTAGTATGGGTGGCGAGCTATCCACACATAGGGATGTAATGGCCCCTGAGGAGGTGGCATAAAGGCCACGAAACTTGTAGGGCGTACAAACAATAAATAGTACAAAGAGAATTGGAGTACTATTCTTTTGACCTTGGCCATATATAAAGAATAAATAATTATACGTAAATAAAGGTCAGAAATACGTGGAAAATAATATATATATATATATATATATATATATATATATATATATATATATATATATGTATATATATATATATACATTTAATATCTACTGTATATTTGTCAAATACCACTCACTCATTGACCTCACATCGTCCAGCCCAAACCCCGTGGAAAAATCCTGCATTATTATTATAATGTGTTACATAACAATAACACATTATACTAAAAACTACCCTCTAAATTCAATATTTTTCTAATTCTCGTTTAATAATTGAATCATGAACACGAGCGTTGCAGCGATTCCAGAAATTCAAATTACACGACTTGGCTGCAGTATATACTACTAAACTACAAGCAATACAGTTTTCTCTGTTAAAATTATATTGTATAACATACTTCAAGCTGACAATATAATTTTTAGTGATTCGATAAGGACTTTACATTCTGTGGAAAAAAATTACAATAATTATTCCTCAGTAAACACAACATTAAAACGTTGTGGCTAAAAAGCGTAGTTCTAAGTACAGACGTAGACAATATTGCAAAACATAAAATTCACATCGGACAAATGTTTGCACAGGTCTTATAAATGCATGTATGCCAAGATTGGGTAAAACACCTGCTTCGGGTTTTAATTAGAACTTAACTCTTAAATAAAATAAATATTTCTGAAATATATTAGAATATTCAAAGAAAACTCGCTCTGGATATGCGGAAAAATGAGACAAGTCTTAGTGGAGACAAATATCCCCTAGATGGCGGTATTGAAAAAGGTGTGACGGATAAAGAGGATATGTGATGTTCTCTAAGGGGATATTGCACATAAATCATGAAACATAACCTTACGTTCATATATTATGTATATTTTTACTGGATAATAAATAAGGAGATTTGGAGAAAAATGTGAATAGTTTTTATTTATTTATTTTTATCTGTTTTCTGTTATATCAGAGTCAACAGAAGCCCAGCCCCAAGGGGTATATATATATATATATATATATATATATATATATATATATATATATATATGTATATATATATATATATATATATATATATATATATGCTATGTATGTTATATATATATATATATATATATATATATATATATATATATATATATGTTTGTTTTTTAGTAGACTAAAAAAAGAAATAATTATTCTGATATAAAAATCCAAGTTCGTTAATCAGCCGGATCCGTCTACGGAGCACTGTTCTTTTAGAAAAATTCCCATAAGGAAAGTTGCGCTTTTGCTTCTATAGACTTCTATTAATTCGTTTTATAGGTAATTGAACGTGGGAATCAAATTAACCCATTTTCAAGGCCATCATATCTGTAACTATTTTGAGTTAGCTAGTTTTCCTAACTAATTTTTTGATGCAGTACTTAGAAACGATGGATACAGTTGAAAATGATTCCTGCAGAACCCTTTTATTGTTTGACACAAACTAATATATTTAAATTTCGGTTACACGTAGAGGTAAGGAATTATTAGGGGGAAAAAATCATTAACCGAATCGAGCAGTTTAGGGATTTTCGCCTGTTTTCATAAATATCTCGAAAAGTTTAAGGAAATCGTGGTAAGTGGACAGTAACGATTCGAAATTTCGGAAGATATTGCGCTAAGATCACAGAGTTCCTACTAGCCGGACTTCTTAAGCTATATGTTCGACACTTAGTCATAATAAAGTTCCTGCCGGTCATTAATTTTGTCCTTCAATAATACCAGGAGAATAACGAACATATTCATTGAAGGAGAGTTGAAAAGGCCTAATTTATGGTGTTCCGAATGGAATAGGAACCTCAAAGAGATTTATAGAACGGCACATTCGATTGTCGGTGCTTGTATAAATCATCCCGTAGGCCACTTCGGTCTAAAGCCAACGGAACTTATTCGCCAACAACCGCTGTTTGTGGGTATTTCAGCATCTCCCAATATGTTATATATAAATATTAGCTACTTAGTTATTTTATTGCGTTAAATAATGTATCATCAAAATTAACGCCACTACATAATTTTGTGGAGTTTATTATAGCACGGTTCCAGTCATACTATAAGATATTCATCAATTGATAAGTAATCAAAGTATAATGCTTCTTGCTATTGGGGCGCTCCGGACCAGTGTCAAGAAACAGATTACGGAGAGATTGCCCGTTATCTATAGGTTAGCAGTAACAGCAGTTTAAGCAGTACAGGTTAAAATTCGTTGACAATAATAATTGTACGTTAAAATTAAAAAAAAAAAAATGTTTCCAAGATGTCATTGGGAAACATCCATTATATTTGCGATCATCACCACGAAGCGCTCTGACTGGGGATGCTGATGGGTGAGGAGGCTATGCAAGGGTTCGGGATATTATTACCTCGGGTGGACCATCACCAGGTATTGCGTAAACTATATGAGGGACAAAATTACAGTTTATTTCTAGTAATTCAAGTTCTGCCATCATAGTTTAAATGAACCGCAAATAACAATATTATTGTTTATTTAAATTTTAACGTCCATTATTATTTACTACGAATTTTGGGACGGGTTATCTACAGGTTACCACCCTTTTCTAGCCAGGATAGGGCTGATGCCTTTTCTTTTTTCGAAAGAAAAGCCACCATCCCTGTTGGGAATCGAACCCACGAGCTTTGGCACGGAGTGATAAGTGCTCACGGCTACCGGGCCTCCACAATATTATTATAAAATAAATACAGTACGGTAACAGCTGACCTGTTATCTTCCTATCAACGCTTGCTGCCTTGGCTTGTTTGCTCTCTAAAAGTTTAACCAATTAAAAATTTAAACCCCTATAAAACTACTTAAAAAAATTTAATATCATAAAATCCTTTCTTAGCGAGTGTTTACATCCCAAAGGGAGTAACCATGCAATATTTTCTGTCAAGTGGTTTCGGCTGAGCAATGATAGTCAGTGAGTGAGTGGTATTTGACAAATATAGTAGATTATCTCGTACTAGGAATTTCAAGTATGTACTTCGATCGAACATAATCGAGCATGGAGGTTATTTGATTTTGAAGAACCAAAATCAGCAGGAGGGTGTGTGTATTAATCTTTATTGTGCTTATCCCCAGGGCCAGTGGCGAACGCCCCGGATTGTCTTGCAGGTTCCAGTTCGGAGGTTCTTACATCTATGGGCCCGATGAAATAATTCCCAGTTCTACCATAGGTGTTTAGGAAGAATGGAAACCTATTGATAGCCCGGTAATAATGGTTTGAGATACAGAGGCGCCTATAAAAAAGAGTCTATTATTATAAAACACTTATCAAATATCGAGGCAATCGTGACGAGATATTTAAGGAAAACGGAAGTATATACACGAAGTGTTGCTTATGCAACAATCCAGATTATCAGTGATTTACATCAATTGTTTACACATTCAAATTTACTACCTAATATTCTTTCTCCGCACTTGAGTAGTAATAGAAAATTATAGACGCAGTCTTTGAATACTATTTTCATTTTTCCCTAAAAAAGTGCTTATGGTTTCCAGATAACCTGTGCCCCGGGTTTATTCTTTCATTGTAACCAATTTCAAAAATATGAGATTATTTTCCTTACAATATCTAAATAAATACTGAGCATCGGCATGGTTCCTGATAGTTCCATTTTGGAATCAAAAGCCAAGCTGAAAAACTTGGAGTTCCTCAGGTTAAGTATTACATTATCACCAATACATTTAAAAATGTCTGAAAATGCCTCAGTTGAATCAGAGAGCTGTAGTTTTTTTTTTTCATATCAGATTTTATTTTTGGTGAATTTATGTAGTTATGTTATTTTGGACGAATTTTATATGTGTGAAACAATTTTCTGCTCTATCCCAAGTTTTGCCATACCACAGACGAATAAAAACAATTTCAATACATCAATTTGTCAATTTCTTACATTTTTCTTGAAAACGATAAAAATTCCCTTTGCTTTTCTATACTGAAATATATAACAAAAACATCTACCTGCAAGCTAATTAACGAAAAGCCATCAATGACCGTAATAGGTGAACAAACTAAAACAGTTACTTACTTACTTACTTGTGTTTGTGTGTGTGTATAAATATATATAAAATTAAATTTAAAACATTAACATTTGTTGTCATCCAATTGTTTCCATAAGTTGGTTCCCTCCGCACCAATACTTGTACTTCATCCTCAACTCCAATAGTAAATCTTCATTATGCTTAAAACATTTCCTTAACTGCCATACATCTATATTTCAACTGTCGAGGCCTTTTTACTATAATATACAATTTTAGTAGAAAAGTTTTTGTAAACATTGAGAATATTTAAAGACATTTTCCATTATTCAGTAACATATGAATTATGTGTATGAGGCAAAGAATTGAATTCGCAAAGCAATATACGGTGTTCAATCATAACTTGAGCAAAGTAAACTTCTTTGTTTTCCTTCCTTTATTTGACTAGCAAAATTACACAACGAAACTTAAAAATAAATACTAAAGAATGTAAAAGAATAATTATTGAAACTTTAGTATATCCAGGAGAAAATATGTTCAAAGTCTTTACAAGTTCACTTCAATTAAAAGCACATATATTGTATGTAGTTATTCATATGTTATACTCATTCTAAAGTCTCTTTTCTAATTTTGTTTCAGGTGAGCTTATTGTGTACACTTAGATGGTTTTTAAAATGAACCCGGTAAGAATATTATTACTTCCTTCATTTGTTAATATTTTGTTTTAAAGTAGCACCAAAATATTATTTTACTCCACTGATTCACTGAAAAATATTAATACACAACATCAGTAACTTTGGAAACCTAATATGCACTAAATATTTGAAGTTTTGTTTACAATAGGCACGCTTCTATTTGAGGCAGTACAAATCCAAAATTCGTCCTCCATATGTGCTTGTTAGGAACATTAAATTCTCACCATTGAAAATCTATATAAAATTAAAAAATCGGCATCACAGGACGGCACTATTGACATTCAATAAGTAATTATCTATTGAAATTGGTTTCTTTTTTAATCTTTTGTACTGACTAGGGCGTCTTTATTTTTTAACATTGCGAAGATTTTTTTTATTTAATCTTGTTGGATTCCTAATATAATTTTCTTTTTAAAAAAGTCAGCTGACATACCTACACCATATTATGGTTATTCAGCCAAGCTTAGTCCTGAAATGGCACTACTAATGGAAGGTTATGCTCTTCAAGTGGAGGCTATAAGCTTTTAGTTTTGTCAATGTAATGTGCTGAAGAAGCACTGCGAGTTGGTGTGAAACATGCTGGGAACAAAAGTTATATATTAGACAGAAGAGCATTTTCAGTGACCGCCCCGTTTTAAGTAATTAAAGGTTGTTGCATGATTTTATTTTATATTTTTCATGTTAATTAGGATACCGCTGATATGTATTTGTCATCGCCTTAACGGCATGACGGAGAGGAATCAGTGGAGTAATGTATCTGGATGCAAAGCTGAAATGGTGATAATATTATCACTATTTCATATAGTGTCTTCCAAAAGTAATCGGAAAAACGAAATTTTGAAATTAAGCTTGTAATTACTTATCAAAGCTCCTATTTTTATCTTTATTCTTTTTGGTTTTTGTAAATAGACCAATAAAGTACCTTTCTGAAGGATCAAAAGAAGCAGAAATTTGAGCAAGATAATTAATTTTTAACAAAAAGATAAGTAAGACTGCATTGGAACATCAAATTCACAGGTCACAGAATAATCGTAATTTTCAGTTTTTCCTTGTCCTTTTCTGGACCTTATCATATCAACTTCCGTTTTACTATGTAGGAAATAGTCAGGACTAGCCCTAACGTAGCCTATCTACAATTTTCACGTCAAAAATCACGAGCACGAGATCGTATACGCTTGCGTCGATTAAGACCCGGCTGCGTGTAGATTCTATGGAGGAAAAGGGCTGTAAATTAAAACAAAATCCTCCAAGATACTAGCTATTTCATTAGGGCTATAGAGATAGTAGGGCTATTTCATTGATGTCAGACATCATAAGAACATTTTAAACTGAGGATAGATTAAAAAATGAAAAGAAAACAAGGCGTTCTTAACCGCTGTTGGAGAGGGACGAAAGAAGAATTGTCCGAAAAGTACGCCAGAACCTCACTATAAATACTCCTACCATAACAAGGAAGCTTCAACAAGAAACTGGAACAAGAGTGAGCCCAGAAAGAATAAGAACCTCCAGAGAACCAATTTAATAGTGGGGTAGCTAGGAAAAAAAAGAAGTTTTATACGTTTAGGTAATAAGAACAGGCCTGATACTTACTGTTATAAGGGTTTATTCGCAGATAAGACCTAATGAAGAGCCTACTGCGAGAAATATAAGTTGCTGCAGTTTAGGATGCCTTGTTTTCTACGCAAGCCTATACGATCTCGTAACTATAACGTGCTGGCGATTATTGGCGCGATATTTGCAGGCAGGGGATGTTAATGCTAGTACTGAGTATTTCCTACATAGTAAGATCGAAGTTGATATGATAAGGTCCAGACAAGGACTTAGAATTAAGAAGAACTGAAAATTCAGATTACTTTTGGGAGAAACACTATGAAATAGTGATAAAAGTATCACCATCACAGCTTTCTTATCCGGATACATTAATTCCTTTCCCGCGGTATGTCGTTAAGGCGACGACAAATAAATATCTACGGTTTCCTAATTAGCATGGAAATTATAAAATAGAATCATGCTATATCCTTTAATCTGAAGAAGACAAATGTTGATTGTATTAATAAGAAGGTGGTAAATGATCGAGGATAGTCACTTGCTGTTGTCGAGTGAAGGCCATAGCTTTCGGTCATTTGTTAAATAAAACTACATTTTATAACTAAAATGTGAAATATTACATATTTTAGTTATAAAATGTAGTTTTATCTACACTTTTTCAATATGAACGGTCGACTATCTCGTCTCTATGATCTTATTAATGATTTGATGTTTTAAAGTGCCTCATTAGTATCCTTCATTATCCTATGTAAATTTTTCAAAGGAATTAATTCATTAAATAATTATTCTATATTTGTCCACGCTCTGGTGAATATTTTTAATCATCATTTTTCAAAACAAAGGGTGACTCGGTTCTTCAAAGATTAAAGCTTTTGAATTTGATGACATTGAAAGGACATCATTATCTCTTATGTCAAATTATTCCAAAACCAAAATAAAATCTGACCATTATTTTTATCATTTTCCTACCTTAAATGAATATTCTAATTCCTATGTTCCTTCATTCAGGATTTGAAAATAATAGTAATTTTTCTTTATGGAAAAAATCAGAGAAAAAACAACTCAATTCATGAGCAATATATATTTTTTGCTTAAAATGAAACTCCTCTCGTTCTGTCCTTATCCTTATTGTTAGAGCTGTTTTCCTTTCATTTTTCTGATTAAGTTCACTGTAAAACAAACATAGAATGGTGAATAACGTCGACATTTCATTTAATAATAATGGGTTTGAGTGTTGCTCAAGTGGTACAGCTCAGGATTTACTTTCTCACAGCTCTGGACCTGCGTCCGATACTCATGCTCGCATTAAGGATTTTCATCTTCTAGGGGATCATTCATATTTTAAGGTGTAACTACACAGGATCAATCAAATGACAGGAGCATATTACTGACCATGCCATCTCCCTAGTGCGCTTTGACTCTCCCAACTTACCCCGTAAATGTTGGTTTCGTACTAAAACTTGGTAATTGTAATATTTCCAAGCACTGAGTGACCCACAATATATCCAAAACTCCCTCCCCCAAATGCAGTGAACTATAATATAAAGTAGACCACTTACAGACTAGAGGGAAACATCATGGCCGTCTGGACGTTAAGGCCTCAGTCAAAAAAACGACTTCTGACATAAGAGACTTTTAGAAGAAAAGTAGACGTACCCACCATTTGATCTTTTCCACAATGAAATTGCCGGACTTACTAGCAAAACCATACTAGACAAATAGTTGACATGCTTGGTGCAATGCTACTGACATTGAACTAAAATCGTTTTAACACACCGTTCCTGACTGTTCATCATTGTACAGGAATTGTCTCCAAGGTGTAGTTTTTGTGAACCTAAGAATCGGCCGTACAGGCATTACACATTATCATCTGATGACACTCACAAACCCAAATATTGACAGTATAACTAATCTAAGGTAAAACTGTAAAACATGTATTACTCACTGTCGGAGACAGTTTAACTTAGACATTCCTCTGATCTTGACGGATATAGCCTGTTCATACAGCACTAACAAAATTTCAATGATATTAACGTAACAAGTAAGATGACATAGATATTCCATTTCCCCTTTTCTTACCATAACTAAAGAACATCTTTGAGCTATTTTTAATTTAATTTATCTTAATATTCTCATTAATGAATAAATGTTTAATAAATATTTAGAATTTATTCATGATATCTTAGAACACACCTTCAATTATTCATTTCCATTTAGTATATCAGTTCAGTAATGTTTTAGAGAAGCTTTGTTAAATACAGCGCCTTTATTCAGATCAAAAGAGAGGTTTTTTTATTGCTATTCGCCATAGATGCGGTGAATCACCAATAAATAGAAATTACTTTTTTGAGAACCGCTGTGTATTCCGAGCGCCTGGAAATCAAGTAGAAGCATGAGTCTTACACAATATCTATGAATACATTACTCGGATGGTGATATAGGGCTTTTGAAATGTTATTCAATTTCAACATTATTTAATATTTTATAATCTAAGGATTAGAAAAATCCTGGGGAAGTTGTGCTGAAAAAAAGGTGAAATCTTTGCCTAAAGTGTGAAGTTACCCACATTGAGTCTGCTGAATCTGATATAAAAGTTCCACGGCAATTCGTCTGCCAGGGAAGTGCTAAGTTAGGCAAATCCAAAAGGACTAGAAGTTTTTCGGCTTAGATTGTTCGATTGTTAGTTAGAACTTCAATAGGCCAACTGGTCTATTTTCTAACTAATCAGGATTATTTTATTATTAGTTGTTGTAGTAATTTGTCTAATTATTGTGATGAAAACGTTTGTTAAAATTTAGAATTTACAAGTTTCTTTATAACCGGGAACCATCTAATACCGGGAAATATATATTTATTGAAATCCTTCATATCTCTGAAGATGAATGCTGATATAAGTGTTGTATTAAACCATTAATTGTTAATTGTTTTGCATTAGATCTTTATAATGGGGTGAGTAAAAACAAAATGAGCGTTTTATAGGTAAAAATCAAAGTTTATTTTTCTTCTATTTACAAGGTTTTTAATAATAATATATACCATTGCTTACTATGGTTTGACTCCTTTTGGAAGCCAGCTGTAGAAATCCTTGATGGTACCACTCTCTGGGTTTAGAATCGAAGAACTCACGAACCCCATTTTCAACTTCATTCAAATTGTGGAATGTTTTTCCACGAAGGAAATGAGCCATTGATCTGAACAGGTGGTAGTCTGATGGTGCTAGGTCTGGACTATATGCCTGGGGAGGGAGAAGCTCGATTCCATCCAAATCAGCTAGTGTTTGTTTCATAAGGCGAGGAATGTGGCCACTAAAGGAATGGCTTCAGTTGCTGAAAACTTCCGTTTCCAAAAATAAAGCAAAATTATGATAATCCCGTACTGTATAAAGGAGAGCTATAGAAGTACTAAGCCCGGATAGAGGATATGCTGGTTACCAAATGATTCAGAAGGGATCTAACATGAACTTCTTATCACAATTCTTATCTCCCGAATGCACATAAGAGAGGAATTATGATGCAAAGTTCAAACACAAAGAAAACGGTAATTTTTTCTGAATCACCCCATTATTTCTCTCCTTTTTTTGTAATATAAAGGAGAGAAAAATAAAAATTAATTTGAGGTCAAGATCAATTAAAATATGTCATAATTAATTATTTTGGCAACTAGAAGTCAGGTACACTTTGTCACTACCAGCCCTACTAAAGTATATTACACACATGAGGTCGTATAATCTTGGCTGACATGTTATGATACTTATGTACTGTTTACTTTCAGCGAGGAATTCAGACTTTAGTTAGACTTATTTATTTTATGGAATTCGTTTGACACGTTTCTTTAGGAATTAATTGAAATTTAAATTATGTACTCGGATTGGTGTAGGATTTTAGTTTTTGTTAAATAAAAGAGAAACAACCGATGTGGTCCCGCCTAGTAAGAGGTTATCCCCGACTGACTACATACACGTATTTCATTCCTGATGAACAGATCATCCTGCCAATACTGTAATACAGATCTAACTGTTATATACATTCTGACTCAAAAAACACTGGGACAATACATCATCCAGCCACAACATTTTAACGTACTAATTGATAATGACAGCAAATATATGTAAACCTATTCTAAAATAAAATAAAAAAAAAACTATGATTTAACTGAACAGCAGCCGTTTAATCGTCTTACTTCCGATACACATAAATAAAATATGCAAAAAAAGTCTGAAAAGGAAGCGAAAAAGAAAGAGCGGAGGAGATTTGGATGTGACTTAGCTTAGTAACAGGTTGTAAAGACTTACAATGGTTCTGGGCAGACTGCCAGCTATTTCCATTGGAATAGCTTACGAAGTCAAAGCAAAGGCTAGTCGCCAGCCAATATCAAAACCACCATCCATCAATAATCCTTATTCAATCCCGCCAAAACCCAGATCCTACCTCCAAATCCTCTCTTCGTTTTAGCTCTTTAATTATAATTTTTATTGAAGTCTATAGAGGTTCAAAACAAATTAATCAATTTGCTTTAAGCTGATTATTTCATGAATTCCGAAAACAAATATATATATATATATATATATATATATATATATATATATATATATATATATATATATATATATAAGAACTCAAGGGAAAACGTCAAATTATCAAACAATCTATATTACGAACGTTTTGGCATGCTTTTTGACAGCCTTCATCAGCTAAAAAAACAATTAAGCATGTTCTCGCATTATTGGTTTACTAACGTTAATAAAACTAATGGAACCATTTTCAAGGCTATATCCGATTCGGAATTCTTTTCGAAAAAAGTGGAAAACAAGTTTTTCATCTGATATTTGGTTTGGGACTTAGATTTCTTGGATTCTGTTGAACTATTTTCTACGTATTTGAACCCATCTCAACTAAGAAATTTAAATTTCGGATGCATTTGTAGCTAAAAAAGTATTAGAAAAAATGTTTAAGAAACATAAGATGTTTTCGGGTCTTTGTATATTTTCAAAGATATCTTAAAGACGGCTGGGAGATCGTGGTAAGTAGAAGGTGACCATTTGAAAATCAAATCAATTCTCTAAAAAAAAAAGTAACTTTCGATGGAGCTCAAAACTTCGAAATTGTTAGTTTTCTTCGTTTGAACGATGCTTTGTCCCTGTATACCTCACTTTTAATTGATTGTTGCTATTCAATTTCTCCGAATGAGATTGCTACCTAGTTAATAATTAAGTAAAGGTCATAAAATACGATTAAGGCACTCATGGCAAATGACTTTCTTAACATTATACAGTTGATTAATAAAAATGGTTTATTCTCTTAATGAAAGAAGGGTAAAAAAACGTTGGACACTGAAAGGAATTATTTATATTTTTATGCTAGGTTTAAATAATTATATTTCAACGCGTTATTAATATTACACTAATTTGAAAACTCCATATCAATAAAACCGAATAAGGCAAAATACACATTGGGTACGCTTTGAAATGCTGGACTGTTGGCAGCACTGCAGGAACATTTAGTTTTAGTTAGTTTATTTTAGTCACACTAGGAGATCACATCAAGTTGTCATCGGCTGTTCTCAATTTGCGTGGATTTTAAGAGGTAAAACATCCTTTTAGTACTTCGTCTGTAATAGTTATTACTTCAAACGTAAGAGTCTTAATAAACATAACATATTTTAGAATAGTTTTGCTTAGTAATAAAAAAAGTGTAGAATCATTGTGCTGACACTTGTGGTAAATCTGTAAATCATCACAAGGATGACAAAGAGTACGCAGGTCTGCATGATGAACTTCATGCACCTTAATTAGTAACTGAACAACCAGCTGGCCAGCCTGTTGATGTTATGATTGAACGGGAAAAACATTATAAAGAAAGAGTAGACCAGCCAGATGATGTCCCTGATCAATCGAAGGAACATGAAAATGAAGTTCCAACTCACCACCTTGAAAAATCGACTGATTGGACTGCATACGGTGCGGCATGTGTAAGTAGTGATGGGACGAGGACTGCACTGCTTGTGAATACAGTGGGCCTCTTGTTTGCGATCACCGCTATTGACCCCTCTTAGCTACCCATGTGCGTACTCTTAGCCTCCAAGTAAGCCAAGAGTACGCAAATAACATTTTTTTTTTCTAAACAACTTCTCATTTGCCTGGGTATTTATAAAGTACAACCTAACCTTATATATTTAGTTCTGTCCATAGACTTAGATGATCAATCAATAAACTTCCAAATTAACATAATCGCCAATTCATTAAAAATGGCTACACAAATTTTGCATCATTAGATGCCTCCTCCGGAGCCTAAGTACTGGGTACTGCGTAGTCAGCTGTAACAGCCTCTTAAACTCAGCTGAATAGTTTTTAGGCTCCTGGGGAGGGAGGTATCTGATGATCCGAAACGCGTCGAGCCATTTTTAAATAAATTGACAATTTTATTCATTGACCATCTGCCTACAAAACAAACATAGTTGAAATTTGGGCCACTATTTATTTTCTCTTAAAGAACGAGAATGATCCTGTAGCTAGTTTATATGTAGAAGTGTCAGAACCTCCTCTGGAGCATTGGAGATACATGCTCATGGCATCGCTCATGCACAAATATCTAGCTATAGGATGCTCTCCGTGCCTTCAAATCAACACCAATAACCCATACATAGACGAGTTCAGAAACACACCTCAGGCCCAGAGACCCTTAGTGTTAGATACAAAGATATTTTAAAAACTCCTAATCCCGAAATACTGTCGCAAAGCTTAATTCCCTTTCCTCCGTGGACATTGAACAATTTCGATACAAATATATCATTATCAAAATTTCATAAAAATGATCCTACTTCAAAATTATTCTATGGAAAATATTTTAATGAATTCCACGTAACTTCAATAGACTCTTTATCTTCACTGATGGGACCAAATCAGATAATGGTGTGGGAGCCACAGCTGTAATTGATGAAAAAATCTTTACCAAGAAACTTAATGATAATTGTAGCTTATTTACAGCTGAGCTCTACGGTATTCTTATTGGGCTGAACAACATTCCCAGGACAGACATACGAGACGTGATTCTATTCACTGACTCACTGAGCACACTACAGGCACTAGCAGACAGATACTGTACGCATCCAATAGTAATAGACATTTTCAAAACATTCACTCACATAACAAATACATCACAATTTACTGGCTGCCAGGGTATGAAGGTTTAGGAAAAAGCTCCCTAGCGAAGACTTGACCAATACAATCAAAGAAAATATTTTAAATTATTGGCAAGACAGCTGGACTCGACTAACCGACAATAAATTACGTACACTCAAAACTACTACTCAGGAGTGGACATCCAGCTAACGAGACAACAGACGAGAAGAAGTTGTACTTGCTCGACTACGAATCGGCCACACAAGACTAACACACGAATACCTCATGACAAGACTTGATAAACCAATTTGTGATATATACAATACAGACTTCACTGTAATTCACCTACTTACGGAGTGCAGAATACGACAAAACCTAAATATCCCACATGATATTTACGAATTGTTGAGTGACAGCAGCCAGTACATAAACACAATACAAGGTAGGGATTGTCGGGGTTCGGTCACTGCTACTTAATAAAACTACATTTTATCATAAAAATGGTTTTATTGTGCCGACGTTTCGGCTTGAACTTCAAGCCTTCATCAGGGCGATGGGAAGATAGAGAACTATTCCTCACAAATGCGGGATCATTTCTCCCGAATGAAGGCTTGAAGTTCAAGCCGAAACGTCGGCACAATAAAACCATTTTTATGATAAAATGTAGTTTTATTAAGTAGCAGTGACCGAACCCCGACAATCCCTACCTTGCATCATCAACGGTCAACGATCTCCTCTCAATAAACACAATACTTTCTTTCTGCACGACACTTAAACTGTACACTCGCATTTGAAGACATCTGCTGAATAACCAGAGGCTTACAGGCATTTATAAAACTCAATTAAAAAAAAAAAAATATGAATTAAATACCCATCTTAATGCTTGTTCATTGGACCATACAGGTACTACCTTTAAGGAGTGAAATCGCAGTAGATGCGAATCACTTATAAATAAATAAGAAAAATCCTACAAATTAGGTCATAATTTTAAATTTTAGGACGCCGCGACACTGAATATGGGGGGGGGGTGAAAAAAAAACTTTGTGCAACATCCCACGATTCAGTTTTGTTCATAAATTCTTTTCTTTCATGTGTAGAATACAAGTTTATAGATACTAGACTGGGATAGATTTTCCTAATCAAGATGAGATTGAAATGCATTGCGGAATACAACTAGGTTTGGATTCAGTTAGCTATTACCACCGACTGGTTGGCTTGGTGCCATATAGCACTGTAAATCTTACCCATTACCTCGCCCAGAATTTATGGTTTCTTAGCAGTCCTTCCAAGATAGATTTGCTCATGAGACCATTCCAGGCGTCAATCGATAACTATTCCAATAGATTAAATGGTTTTATGTCCTTCCATTTGAATTTACAAGAAGGAATATTACACTCGGCTGTTTTATCTTAAGAAATATTTTCATATATAGATTTCACAACCAATTCATAGCTTCAGAATGCAACAAAAATATTAAACTTTTCAGAAGCATACGCTTTAAGTCGCAGGTCGTCAGTAGTGAGTCTAACGACAAAAAACAAAAAAAAAGTATTGATAGTTGTTTACATTAATTTAGTGGTATATTATTTACAAATCCACTGACTCTTGCGTTAATATGCGTATGTTTGTTTTTCTTCTAACAGTCGAGGGATATCGCAGCGGATCCAATGTAGGTGCACCCTTTTTTAAACATTTTAGATTTTCATATTTCGCGTCATATAGATGCCCCTTCAGTAGATAAAATATCTGCTTAATTAATAGCCCATTTCTTGAACGGGAGCGTTTTCCTCCTCAATTTAAATTCTTTAGAATTTTCGTCCTATTATTAATACTTTGAATAATTATAACATTGTCATTAAATTTCCTCCAATGAAGAACTATATGGACCTATATTATGTTCATATTGGTGAAATTCCATGTAGAAATAATAAAATCTTCCAATCCGAGAGACCAACCAATCATAGTGAACTATTAGATCACACTTTGACAATAAGGACTTTTCTTGCAAGACGGTTCCTAGTTTAAACTTTTTACATAGCTGTTAAGAAAGAAGACATCGTTGTGAAGTTCTTTGGCAGAGGCAGGAAACTTTTGAGATATGCATGAGCCTTCAAATTTGGCGCGTTTAACGAGGTGACTTAAGACCCAGATTTCTCTTGGAAAAAGGAGGAATTTACTTATGAGAAAACTTCTCTGCAGAAACGAGATTCTGTAATAACTTAGTCATTTAATCCTCAATAAATATCTATGATGCCTCTATTTAATGTTATAATCAACATACGTGCGTAGTTTTCATCATATAGTCAAATGAAAAGGGCAACCTTCATTGTTTGAAATGTTTCATTTCAAGCTACAAAGCACTTTGAGGCTGCGTCTCATCTTCAGGCCTATAGATAGAATCTATGTACTGAAAATAATACATTGTCTCGAAAGGGCTTTCTAGATTAAAATAAGAAATTTCAAACAACGAAGGTTGCCTTTTTCATTTGACTATATGATAAAAACTTTCCGCGTCTACCGTGATATTCTGAAGGTATCTAAGCTGTCAGGAGGAAGGAAACCTGCTTTCGGGTAGATCCGCGAAGTCGCAAACCGGAAGTGCAGACTAGAAAATTTTACGTCTTAGAGCCCCCAGATCAGGAAAATAACAGTGTATATATATATATATATATATATATATATATATATATATATATATATATATATATATATATATATATATTCTTACGTATAGATATCTTGGCGCCAGGCCAAGTTCCGGCCTAAGCATACTGTGTATATATTACAGGCCTTAGAGCCGATTTTGTTGAGTTGTGTTTGACTCCGCTTCCGGGGCGGGGGCGTGCCAGTTTTGTACTTCCTTCGGGAACCCGTCATTCCGTCCGAAACCCATGATGTGGGGTATCAAATGAATCGTCTCGGTACGAAGAACCTATATTTGATGTTTTAAGAAACAATTAGACGCAAATAGGCTCGGTCAAAATGTTGTACCAGCTGTCTGTCTGTATGTTTGTTCCTTATACAAATCCGTACCGTTAGACCGATTTTGACCAAACTTGGGACACATATGAGTCTTGATACGGGGAGAATCATAGGCTAGGTTAAATAGTGTATCAGCTGTCTGTCTGTCTGTTTGGTCCTTATACAAATGCACACCGTTTGACCGATTTTGCCAAAATTTGACACACATGTCGGTCTTGATCCGGGGAGTGTCATAGGCTAGTTCAAAATCGTCTATCAGCTGTTTGCCTTACTGTTTATTCCTTATACAAATCCACACGATTTGACCGATTTTGACCAAACATGGTACATTTTTTTATTTTTAATAAATGTTTATTTAAAATCTGTACAATTTATGTAGTACAATAATTAATTGTGATCGTCTTGCATACATCTCAGTGAATAGTATATGGAAGGAGCCAATCATTATTGGCACTTCCTAATATATGCTAACATTTTAACGTTTTCACTGTTTTAAACCGCTGCTAGGGTAGCTCGTCACGGGGCCAAAGTCTCTTAAGCCTCCTGGGAAGGTCTTTAGGATGGGTCCGAGTGGATAGGGATTGACCTCTAGGATTTGGGTGGGATGACAATTTGGAATGAAACGTTAGGAATCTGGATGTTGCGAGATCTTTTACGCAGGGGATATTTAGGTCGTTGTGTAGGGTTTTGTTGGAGACATAAAAGGGAGCATTAACTATTCTTCGAAGGACATTGGATTGGAATGCTTGTATTCGTTGTATGTTTGAGTGTTTTGCTGTTCCCCATAATTCAGTCCAGATAGGTCTGATTATAGTTTTGTATATAGTGAGTTTGTTGTGTGTCGTAAGCTTTGAAGTAGGTCCAACTAGTCGTCTTAAGAGTCCAAATCTCCTGTTCAGCTCTCGTCTTTTTAGTCGTGTGTGTGGGTTCCATGTGAGTCTGCTGTCTAGTAGAAGTCCCAGGTAACGCACCTCATTAGATACAGGAAGTTGACTGTTGCATATGAAGACTGGAGGGCAAGTGCTCTTATTAAGAGTAAATGTTACGTGACAGCATTTTTCAGGATTCACTGTGATTTTCCACAAGGTGCACCATTTCTCGAAAGACTCAAGGTGCTCCTGTAATTGCTGAGAAGCTGTAGAGGGATCGGGGAAGAGGAAAAAATGGCTGTATCATCGGCGTAGGTTGTTATATGTGTAGATGGGTGGGTAGGGATATCTGCCGTGTACAGGAGGTAAAGGACAGGACCTAGGATGCTGCCTAGTGGGACGCCTGAGGATATGGGTCGGGAGGAGGACAAGGTAGTACCAGACCTTGCTTGAAAGGAACGGTGCGAGAGGTAGGATTGAAGGATGAGGTAATATGTGTGACGCTTTACTTTGTATAACAACCCCAGGTGCCGAACCCGATCGAACGCTTGGGCGACGTCAAGGAAGGCACTCGTGCAGTAGTTTGTACATTCGAGCGCGTAGGATATTGTGTCGACAACGCTGAAGCATTGTTGGATAGTGGAGTGACGGAAGCGGAAACCGAACTGGTGGTCAGGAATAGAATTGGAGGATGTAACGATGGAAAAGATTCTCTTTAGAAAAAGTTTTTCAAATATTTTAGACATGATTGGGAGTAAGCTGATAGGACGGTAGGAGGATGGATTTTTTGGAGCTTTATGGGGTTTGGGGATAAGAATTATTATGGAGTGTTTCCATGGATTGGGAAAGTGAGTAGTTCTTAAGATTGAATTAAAGATGTAGGTAAGGAAGATTATGGCTTTCTGGGGTAGGTTTTTTAGGATGAGGGCTGTGATAAGGTCATAACCAGGGGATTTTCTGGGGAGGTGTTTAATGATATATTTTACGTCTGCTGGATTAATGCTTTCGGTGGAGGGGAGAGGGGAAGAGGGTGTTCAAGGTGATCATACACAAGCTGGTCATGGGTGGAATTTGTCTCTGGGTGCGAGGAAAATGTGGATTCTAGATGGGTTGCAAATAGTTCGGCCTTTTCCTCATCGCTTCTTGCCCAGCTGCCGTCACTGCGTTGGAGGGGATGAGGAACGTAATGGAATTTGAGGATTTTCCGGGTAGCAGTCCAGAGGGAATTATCTTCTGTGGATAGTGTTCGAAGATAATCATTGAAGGATTTGGATCGATGTTCGGAAAGGGTCTTTTTTAGGATTCGACAAAGTCTATTGAAGGTCTGTCTGCATGTTTGTTCCTTACAAAAATTCACTCTGTTTGACCGATTATGACCAAACTTGGCACACAGGTACGCCTTGGTTCGGGGAATGCACTAGGCTAGGTAAAAAAGGTCTTTCAGCTGTCTGTCTGTATGTTTGTTCCATATACAAATTCACACCGTTTGGCCTATTTTGACCAAACTTGGCACGCAGGTAGGTCTTGATACGGGAGTGTCATATTACCTATGACGTTTTGTACTTTTTGTTCCATCGGAAAGCCATCATTCCTTCTGAAACCCATCATGTGGGGTATCAAATGAATTGTCATGGTAAGGAGAACCTAAATTTCATGTTTTAAGAAACATTTCGACGCATCTTAACAACAACACGTGTGACTTCTTTCTTAAATATTGTAAATAAAGTCGTAAGGGTTAACTGCATAATATACTTGAAAGCAGATACTAAAATTTTCAAAGTCATCTAAATTACAAAGTTTAGGATCACAAACCCAAAATGTATCGTCTTTGTTCTTTTCTTTTTCTTGAAGGCCTTCTACACTTTCCTTATGGTGATCTTTATCCTTGGGATGAGGCTCCTGTGTTTTACAGTGTAATAGTTTAGTTAAGAGAGCAATCAATTTGACCTCTAGAGTACTGTCATCTGGAATAGCTTCTAACTTTTCTAGTCTAGTGATTAGATGTATGTAGGTTGATTATTGGTATCAAATATCAAGCAGTAAGGAGAACTTTATGCAGAATCCAAAGACCCTGGTTTTGTATGAAGTACAAAAGCCAGTAGGTATGCGGCAACTAAATTTTAATTAATACTTAGAAAAAAGTAATGAGATCCCAAAAAAAACATAAATGTGAAATAGAGGCCAAGTTCCTCCCCCCACAAAGAAACACTCCCTTCTCTAAAAAGCGAGAAATGTCGCCTCCTAAAACCCGCAAAAAACGCCTTAACATCTTACACTCAAAAAAAAGTAGTATGGGTTGGTGTATTAAGTGTAACATATTTTCAACCAAAAATATTTTCCAATACAAGAGATTATACAAGAAAGAAATGTCCAAGTTCATTACTTAGAAGACCTCATAGTTACTTACTAAGAACAGTAAAGACACTTCAACTGACCTTTAAAAACAATAAAAATACCCATATCCAGTTACTAAAATATCACTTTCCTCAACCAGGTATATTCTTAAACTTGGCAATGTTTTATTTGTGCCGAAATTATCTTTAGAGAGAAAACTAAACATTGCCAAGTTTAAGAATATACCTGGTTGAGGAGAGTGATATTTTAGTAACTGGATATAAGTATTTTTATTGTTGTTTTTAAAGGTCAGTTGATGTGGCTTTACTTATTTTAGTAAGTAACTATGAGGTCTTCCTAGTAATGAACTTGGACATTTCTTTCTTGTATCATCTCTTGTATTGGCAAATATTTTTGGTTGAAAATATGGTGCACTTAATACACTAACTCATACTACTTTTTTGGAGTGTAGGATGGTAAGGCGTTTTTGGGGGGTTTTAGGAGGGGATATTTTTGGGGAAGGGAGTGCTTCTTTGTGGGGGGAGGAACTTGGCCTCTATTTTACATTTGTTTTTTTTTTGGTATGTACTTACATGCATACACTGCTTGTGCTATAGCCGTCTCAAAAAAATGTTACGATTTTGTTGAAATTCGGTAAAAAAAAAAAAAAATACATTGTCTCAAAACGTCAAGTTCGTTATCCGGCAGAATAACCCCACTGAAACTCTGTTTTTTCTCGGAAAACAGTTTTTTTTTTCTTTGTTTATCACGCGAAAAGAAGACGGTTATGGCTTCGGATATTTGTCGTAGGATTCAAATGAATCCATTTCCTAATCTATATGAGTTTTCTAGAAACCTGGATACAACGAGAACCTTCTGAAATGCTTGTTCTGGATAATTCAATAACGCGGATCGCGTTGACATCATTGCTAGTCCCCTCAGCCACATTATATCATATTCCCCCGTAGTTTGGCCGGCAAGACTCCTCTTGATGTAGAGATGCACTGCATTTAAGAAGGAGTCTGTTTCATAAGTGCGCCGCTTTGCCACGCAGCTTCATCTGAAAATCAAATGTATTTTTGGCCCACATAACATTCCGTATTCAAGAAGGCCGGAGAGAGTAAGTGTGATGTAGCTGGCCGAGAAAAGTAACGTCCACGAAGTAAACCTGTTCCCTGATGCAATCAACCTTTCCATCTTCAATCCATGAGGTACGATTCCAGTAGCCTTATCATGAGAATGTTCATATTATCATATTCCCCACGAAGTGGTGTATCTCAGACATTTTTTTTTCTTCTCCCAACCACAGTTCTGTTTGTTTAGTATTCCTCCGATATACTGATCATGTCTATTTCTATTTACAGTGCTGTTATAATTAAATTAAACAGTCTAAGGAAATAAATTCCGTTTGCTCATTAAATTCAACTATTTCGTTCTCTAATTCAATCTTGACATCAATAATTCTTGAATGATATTGGGTACGATAAAATCTTGACTGAACGTTAACATTTTAAAAAGCAATAGTTTATTTATTATACACGTGAGGGAGCTCCCACAATGTAGGACTTGACGAAACACACTTTACGTACCGTAAGGGGCTGCTCACGTAGAACAAGATGGTACAAACTTGGCGACCTAGATTCCAGCCTGTAATGCTGAGGCTCCACAACTCCCAACAATATCCCAAATACATTGTTAGCTCCTAAACTCATTAAAACTTAGTTTAATTCAAAATCAAATAGCAACGGGTTCTAAATCCGTTATTACTAGTATTTCGACTTAAATGTTTGCAATTCTCCTTCTCATCATTATCGATAATTATTAATTTATGAGCCACGAGCATATAGATTAAATACTTTTTCTTCCGGTAAGACAAAAAAATAAACTTGCTGGAACTGCGTCATCTTAGCGCGATTCACTTCTTATCTTGAATTTAATAAGCTTTTAAATAGATGCTGAACAATTTATACGCTTACCCTTATTAGAATATACTCAAAATCCCAAGAAAAATCTAGTTTAGTCATTTTCCCTGATAATAGTTATTAATGGCTTTAGAAATGGGTTCATTAGGTCCACTACGTCCAATTACTTTTAAAACGCATACCTCCAAGCCTAGTGACATAAAAATGTAAGTGGTTTTGCGAAAAACCCCTATAATCATCGTGTTTTCTAAGATCATTGTATCAGATTTTCTGAAATACCTTATCGATCATATTAACGACGATAATTGTCGTTATTTCATGAACAAATTAACATGTACTTATGTCTCTGCTCACGAGAAGTCGATGTAGCCCCGTTTGTATACATTAGAACCCCTTCCAATATATTATGCATACACGAGGCTGTAGGAGCACAGCCCTTAGACCTGTGACAGCTAAGCTTTCTTAAGAAGATATATTGCACTATGCTGAAGACATATTTCAGTATGTTAGGAAGGCCTATGGATTTATTTATATGTATTATATATATATATATATATATATATATATATATATATATATATATATGTATTATATATATATATATATATATATATATATATAATGTTTGTAAGTGCCATCTTCACCACGTAGGGGATGGTACTTCGAAAGAGGTCTGTGATCAGAGGAAAGGTCATTTAGGGGCGTGATTCAGGAATTCACTGAACCATGGGATATAAAAAAAATCTAAACGATCTGGAATTCGATGGGTATCTGTGGGCCAGTAGGTCGGGGAATCAAGGCAGATAGTTGAGCATGTTGTTGTGGTTACCTTAAGCCGCGGTCACACTAGGCTGGTTACCAGCCGCTGGTGAATTCCCAGCAAGCAGCCTAGTCTGACCCAGGACCAGCGGCTTGGGAATGCCAGCGGGCTGGTGAATACCAGCCAAAGTCAGAAGTTGAACATGTTTAACTTTTTAGCGCTGCTTACTAGCGCTGGTGGTCACGTGATCTCCTTGCTGCCGGTCAAGTGATCTCCAATGTGACATATACATTATTTTCTAAATATTCTATCATTTATATTATAATATGAGTGTTAAGGCGTGAGAACTTAACACTGCGTGCCAAAGGTCGTGGGTTCGATTCCCACTATGGGGTGGTGGCTTTTCTTTAGAAAAAAGAAAAGGCATCAGCCCTATCCTGGCTAGAAAAGAGTGGAAACCTATAGGTAACTCGTCCCAAAATTCTTAGTTAATGATAATGGACGTTAAAATGTAAATAATAAATAAATATTATAATAGTTTTATTTTGATCAATTGTTTTATATTTTTTTTTCCCCGTTTTAGCGCTTTCAACCGAAGTCATCATTTCCAACAAAAAATTGTATTAGAAGTATGGTCCGATTCCGAAGTTAAAAGCAGTTATGTCAAATTTTCTGGGGTTTTTTAACGTTGTCATGTTCTTTACTGAATAGCAAAGGATTTCTCAATAACGGTTCAAGATAATTAAATTCTAATTATGCATTCATAAAATAGAAAACATTTCCTTTAAAAGAACAGTGATTTAATCCAAAACTTTATAACAGAAAATAATTTCTGCACGTCCAAAAACGCGCTTTAGTTTTTCTCGATGAATCAGAGGTTTCTTGTGAATATTTTCCTCGGCCCGTAACGGACTACAGATTAATGCATTAAATCTGTGCAAATGAAGTGGAAGATTATTCAGGTATAAATTGAACGATTTGCTCTCTTTTTTTCAAAGAAATGTGGTTTTGGTACTTTCGATATTATAAATTATTCATTTCTGTAGGAATCCATTATCTAGCTCGGCAGGCATAAACGGTAACTGAAGGAAACGATTGGAAAAGTTTTTCATTTGTGAGATATGCCATATGCTGTGTTTTCCAAATTTTCATTGATTCATCTTTTACGTGATGTAGCTGGCCCAAAAAACTTGCTAATGTATTTGCCGAAATTGCAATTGGAACCATTATAAATAAAATGGCAAATGTACTCATGTCCAAAACGAGAACATACCAAGTTTCATGAAAATCAGACAACTTTGGGTGTCCTCTCCTGGATGATTTCGCATGAAATTGCCCAATAAAAAAAAATTTCCAACACAAGCCTAAGTGATTCACTTATCTAATGTAATGAATTTATGTCTGGGTAATTAAAAAAAAAAAAAAAAAAAAGATTCTATATCACGGAAACGTAGATACTCTATAAACGAATATAAAAACTCCAAAGCTTAAAGTCGAAAAACACGAGTGTTGTGAAACTTGGAAAAAAAGCACGTTATTCAACAACTTTGTATCTCTAATGTCGGTACTTTTACCCACTCATTTCCTTTCATGCAAATAGGAAAAGCATCTTAGGTAAGTGCAGTATGTTTTTAGCCCAAGAGGCAAATGCATACCTATTCATTGAATCAAAACGTAGTCCCCCCTTCACAAGAAACTTTATAATGTTTTTTTACATTCATGAAAGTTCCTTTTCCATTGAGAGAAAAATATTCTTCTTATATCTTTAAACTTCCTCAATTGCTACGCTGTTATTTTTAGCGCGGTTCCTCCCTCCCCCATAGGGAGGAACCCCGCTTATAAGGTTGATACAATGAAACAATCCGGAAGTGCCGACTAGAAAATTTTGCGTTTCAGAACCCCTAGAAACCGAAAATAACGGTGGTTCAAATTTGTATATATATATATATATATATATATATGTATATATTTATTTATATATATATATATATATATATATATATATATATTTGTCTGTTCGCTCTCTAAATAGAAGACGAATGGTCCGATTTTGATGAAATTTGGTACAAAAATCTGTCGTCCAATTTGAAAGGTCAAGTTCGTTAACCAGCAAAATCCGCCCACTGGAAGATGGCGTTTGGGGCGAAATTCGCGCAGAAAAAATCATAACGCTTACATTTTTGAGTTCATAAGCTTGTAAGTACTCGTTTTATAGGCTTCTTGGGCTAGAAAAACGAATGAAACCATTTTCAAGGCGATAGCTTTAACCGTTGTCGAGAAAATTGGAAAAATAGTTTTTGAATACCGTTTTTGGTTTGGGTACTTAGAATAACGGGATTCAGTTGAAACATTATCTGCATGTTCTACTTTCATTAAAACTAATATGTTGAAAGTTATGTTACGTTTGGAGTTAAGGAAGGGCTAGAATAAAATATTTTATGAACAGATATGAAAAGTTTTGGAAACTTAATATACTTTCATTAATATCTCGAACACGGTTGGGAAATCGTGGTAAGTGGATCAAAACTATTTGAAAGCTTACTAAATTCTTTACAAAAATGATTCTAAAACTATTTTTGATTAGGTTATGTCAATCGGAGAAATAAATGCTTAAAACTTCAAATACGTCTGTTTTGTTCTTATGAACGGGTTTTTGCCGTTCTTTTTGTAATTTTTGTCTCTTTCCCTTGGTTTTTTATTGCTTTTTATTTTTTTAATTTCTGATGTTGTATTTGTAAGGAAAATGTATGTGTGTGTAAAACAGGATAGGTAAAATGAGACCAATTTTCTGTTGTCAGAAATAATGAAAAGTTTTGGTAACTTTGTATACATTCCTTAATATCTCAAAAAAGGTTGAGAATTTGGGAAACGAAAGAATACCATTAGAAAGCTTACTAAATGCTCAACAAAAAAGGTTCTAATGAAAGTTTTGATTAGGCGATGTCAATCGGAGAAATAAGTGCTTAAAACTTTAAAGTAATTGATTTCGCTTATTCGAACTGTTCTTTTTGTCTTTGATTTTGATACTTAAAATTATGGGATTCAGTTGAAACATTTTCTGCATGTTTGAATTTCATCAACACTAATATGTTAAAATTATGGTTACGTTTGGAGCTAAGGAAGGATTAGAATAAAATATTTTATTAACAGACATGAAATGTTTTGGGAACTTCGTATACATTCCCTAATATCTCGAAGACGGTTAGGAATATTGGTAAACGGAGGGTTACCATGCGAAAGCTTACTAAATGTTCTACAAAAAAGATTCTGAAACAATTTTTGATTAGGCTATGTCAATCGGAGAAATAAGTGCTTAAACTTTGAAGTAATTGATTTCGTTAATTCGAACGGTTCTTTTTGTTTGTTTTTATTCCTTGTTACTTTTTAATTGCTTAAAGGTGGATAATGTATTTGACAATAAAACAGATTAATTAAAATAAGAAAAACAATTCATTGTTAAAAATATATCAGGCTGTACCGTATGAAATGTCAGTTTTGGATTTGTCGATTTCCTTCAAATGTCTTGAAACTGTCGAGGCTCCTACTCCGAGTTCTTTGGCATATTCCCTAGTGTTTTTAATTGCTTATAGTAGTCTAATGTATTTGTCAATAAAACAGGATACGTATAATTAGAATCAATATTTTGTTTGTTAGAATTCGAAGATGCCGTATGAATATCTAGATTACAGTACTGGTGTTGATTTCATTCTTTAGAATTATTCTTGGTATTCCCTATTTTCATCTGTTACCCATAGTTTTTTATTGTTAGTAGGTTTTTCTTATTGATTATAGAATATTAATCTATTTGGCTATAAAACAGGATATGTAAAATTAGTGACCATATTTCGGAGATTTCTGAGCGAAATACTTTTAAGATTTTCTACCACCACGAACGGCTTTTTTCCTCTATTTTTATCCACTAGATAGGCTTTATTTTGCATATTATTCTATATAAGTTTTATTCAGCAGGGGATTCTGATGAAATGTCGTGTTTTTGCTGTGGATTTTAAATACGATGTATCTAAGATTGGATAACATTAGCGAGTCTACATAGTTAAGAACCGACGACGGAGGATTACTTCTTGCTATGATTTAGTCTACATATGTATATTAAGTCCTAAATCCAAAAAATAAACTTCACAACGGTTAGATACTATGAGCGAATATGGCAGTTCAATGCCCGTACAAGGGGGCCGCAGGAAATTTACCTGCTAAGAGTTAATCCTCAAGAGCTGTAAATATACCCCAGGTATCTGCCGACACAAATACAAAGCCTAGGCGGAGAGCACCCCAAAAACTCAGATCCAAACATAAGGTTATATACTAAATATTCATAAAGACTACTTAGTTGTAAACCGATTCATCAACTAGCAATCAATAGTTTTCAACAAAGGTTATATACTAAATATTGATAAAAAGTATTTAATTAGAAAAAAAAAACAATATTCCACAAGACTTGTTTTTGGTCCATTTGTGTCTACTCCATAGACTTAATTAGGTATATTATTCTATTGTAGTTGGGCAACTAAACTTTGTTTTATTTTGTTAAATAAAGTTTTTTTTTCTTGACTTGTTATTCGTCAAGACTTTTATTTATCCTTGTGTATTTACTAGATAGGTTTTATTCGGCATATTATTCTATATAGGCTATATTAGGCAGGGTATTCTACTCAATCTTGTGTACTTCTTCTTGATCCTTCTGTACATGGGCGTATATAAAAACAATTTCGGGGGGGGGGGCTGAGACCATTTCCAGGGTATGGAATACTAAATATTTAGAGCTTGGAATAGTTTTAGGCAACTAAAACGCTATTACACGTAAAATAAAATATGTTTTATGAACTAAATGATCATATTTAATTTATTTTTAAGGGTTTTACGAGAAGTTTTTATCATCAATTCAAAATTTCGGGAGGGGCTGCAGCCCCCTCAGCCCCCCCCCTCATTTACGCCCATGCTTATGTATCCTCTAGAAAGGCTTTATTAGGCATATATAGTATTGATTTATAGAGCTTTGCTTAAGAATGAGAGCCAGATTCTGTAATTTCCGCTTCTGTGTATAAGTTAGCTACTGTCGGTGTCCCTGAAGCCTTTATATCACTTTTATTCGAGATGTTCGAGAGAATTTTGACAATTTTCACGAGATATATAAAAAAAAAAAGTTTATTTCTTTTCTAAGCTTATCAAATGGCACTAGGGACATGAACGGAACCGCGCTAAGATGCTGCAGTTCCTGCGAGTCGGACTTTTTTGTATTCAGGGTAGATTCACCCAATTACCTTTTAATTTCATATACAATGAGGGCAGTTAAAATAAGTATGTATTGTTTCTTTCAACAATATTTCTGTGTTATGCAAATATATATAGGCTACGTCGAATGAGTGGCGAAACCATTAAATTTTCATGAATACAAATTTATTCTTATTATTTATTCATAGCAAAGACGGTATTTTATCTCAAGCCTTCCACCTGAATGTCCCCCATTCGGTGAAGCGAAGCAACAATTTTACGATGTTGTTACATAAGTGGTGGTATGTAAAGAGCGATAAGACTAAAGATGGTCGGTGTGCTATAAAGGTTAATGTTGTGTTGGTAAATTGCTCCTTGAAGACAAGGTGTATGTTGTAATACGTGCCGATTACTGATAAGGACCATCTCTGCAAAGACACGCCTCGGTGGTGTGGAATCTTAACATGTTTGCTTTCAATTAGTTACACTCCTAACTTCAAAATAAAGTGAGCCATCTCAGAAAATCTCTTGTGATTACGTCTAAAACAACTGTTTAATTCGAAATCGTCTGGAACGTAAATTTCCTACCTCAGCCCATAAAGTAAGAACAACTCTTCTTAAGGATACCGATCCATGTGAATTTATATGAAACTAAGTCCCTTATTGAGAAGCAAAAGTCGCAAACCTCCTGGATGACGTTAAGCGATCATTCTTCACTCATAAATAATTATTTTTACCCCTCAACAAAATGGTGGAACAGTATTAGGCTACTTTATGGACAGAGAACATTTAAGATAACTAAAATATATTTAAGATATTGTACATGCCTGGGATTAAATAACGGAAGAGTTCGGTATTACCTGTCATCCTTATTGGAAACTCGGTGGTTCGATTTCTTAAGAGGAGCCTCCAAAATGCTTATTTGCTGAGTTGATAGTTTTTAAAAGATAGGTCTTTAGTTGGGCCAATGGCGGTGGTCTATCCTTCTAGAGCTTTCCCAGAACATGAAGAGCCAGTTTGTATTTTTATTGGGCGTTGAGAAGACAGAAGGGAGTCGCAAGGCGTTTTTTTGGTCGAGTTTTTTTAGGTTTTGTTTGCTTGCCAGAGAGGTATCCTTAGAAGCATGTTCAATCATTATACTTTTTAGTCCGCACCACCTTAATAGGGTGCTGCCTTTTTCATCGTCTCCCAAGTTGTCTTAATCTCAATAGCCGACAACTCCCGAACTGACTGGGCAAACCTATTCCTCAGCCGAGAAGAAATCTCACACATCCAGCATAACTGGGCTGTCTTATGTGAATTCCAAGTCACGTTGGTACAAAAAAGTAAGAAAAAGCAGACGATCTTGCTAAGAAGAGGACAAAAATTAATGCTGCCGTCAACCTCTACACTAAAAAGGCTCAAGAGGAAGCAGGGAAGGGCCTCCCTTTACAACATCGGTCCCTTGCCGTCAAACACCGACTTCACTATCGCTCGTAACTCTGAGTAGGCATGTCAGAGATCTTCCCAAAAGATGCGCGACAAAACTTTCTATAATGTTTTTCTGCAGAAATTTTAAAATTCATTCCAATCAATTGTGTCGAAATTGGCCGACTTTCAATCTGTAAAATGTTTTTAAAAGCTTATCTTCCTTAGTTTTTTAGTAAGATACTTCAAATATGTAAAAAAAAAATCGTTTGGGTTTTTCAACAATTTGAAAAATGTCGCTGATACCATTGGATATAACATAATTGGAAGCCTAGTATGTAAAAACTATTACACTATCTGGTCTTCCAATGATATCTCCGCAAAAAGTAGAGTGCCCCCTCTCAACAACCAACTGTAATGTATACAGATGCGCTATGGACTAAATATTTTTTACATTCCGCCTGCTCTATTAAATTTGAAAATAATTGCACCTTTATGAGTGTGAAATTAACTGAGTTTAAAAGAGTGAAACGTATCCTAAAGAAGTTCCGTAGGTATATTTTTACAGTAGATTTATTTTTCAGTGTTGCTGAAGCTGCTGTATACCTGAGACCAAATTAATCCGAAGTGTATTACTCAAGTAAATCTCCCTTAGCTCCAAACAACTTTCTACTCTTTATTAATTTATTTAGTTTTAAACTTCTTCAAAATCAGCTTACTTCTTGTTAATGAACAGCTTTAGAAACTTTTCTCCTCTGAATTAAATTACAGTATTTTTTCACTTATTTTGGAAAATATTTTATCTTTACTTGCTACTCAGAGAAACATGAAGATGAGTTTTCTTGTTATTTTTGTTTTAAAGAATTTTCTTCATTCGCACAAAATTTCTTGGTTCAAGATAACATTAGAAAGGGCGAAAAATTCCCTCGTGGAGGAAAAATTGGCACAGCCCGCGTTGAAGACACATCCTATCTTTTGTAGTTTCAAGGCCATATCTATAACCGCTGGTGAAAAAAAAAAAAAAAAAAATACACGTTTCTTCGGATTTTCTATGTATGTTTATTCATCTCGAAACCGGTTGGGATATAGTAGTAAATGTAAAGAATATATTCAAAGTCTTATTAAATTTCCTACGAATAAGGTTTTTATTTTTGTTGAGATTTTTGATAGATTGATCTTATTCGAAGAAAGCGGTTATTAAATGGTGTAATTTCCCTTTAGGGTACTCTCAGTTTCCAGTTTTGGGTCCTAAGATCATCTTCGCTTTGAGATTTCATTTTATATTTTTCTTTTGCATTTTTTACGAAAAAATAAGACTATTTCTATTCTAAGCGTTGCATGTGACACTCAGGATAACCCTGAGATGACGCAGTTCCTGCGATTCGGATTGTTTCAGGTTATTTTGTCATTCAAACCAGCGGGTAAAGCTTACAGCCACAAGTCCCTCTGCGCTGAGAATTTGTGTAACCGAGGAATAATAGCGGAACATCTACAACAGTAAGAGGTGGAGAGAGATCCCATGACCCAGGAAGGTGAGAGCATATTAAATTCTTGGCGCTGAAGGCCTTTCCTACCGTGTTATAAAATATTTCCAACTCCTCTTCTAATGAAATACAGACATTTTCCTTCCTCCAACTTCATCGTACTCCGTCTAGCTGGATACCATACATCCAATACACAAATAAACTGCTTCCACGCATTTGTGTCAAAGATAAATATACAGAAAAGCAAAAGTTTGTAGGATTTCATGTTTCCTTTGAAAAACCTCTTTATATTTGATTTGTTTTGTCGTAAAGACGTCTATATTTATTATTTCCCTTAAAAAACAACTTTTGTTAACCTCTGCAGCAGAAATAATAGTTGTGCGAGTGAGCGCACTGATTTAAGAATTTAGGAAAGCAGATTTTAGCCATTAAGACCAAGAAGGTTGTAGGAAGACTACATCGATGGCGATTTTATGAGAGGACATGTCAAAGAAAACCCCAAACAACTGTTCAAGAGCTTGCTGAGAATGGTTGGAAAATCCACCGACGCTGACCACCTCATCAAATATAAAAACATAAAAAACAAACAATAAAAAAGCTTGGGTACTTAATGCATTAACTGAACGCCCCACTAAACAACAACACTGTTACGAAAAAAAAATGAATCTTTTCTCGTCATAACAATCACTTGTGTTGAAAAGTTGTCCTCTACAACTCTGAATGTTCTGTTCCAGTGGCTTGATAAAGGGAAAGCAGTACATCATTTTCCCATGCCCCCAACTGTTCGGTAGTGTAATATGGTTCCACTCCTGTAGTATTTCGGACAGCATTCGCTAGAGTCGCATGTAAAACATTTGTAAACAGAGATTGTTTTCCTTATAAAAGGCACTAGAAATACTAGTGCCTTTGCATTCTAGTCTGAAGTGTGCGTTGTGTATGTTTAACTACAAAAATAAAGTGATGTTATTTACAAAGTGATTTGGACAAGCGATTTAATCCTAAAAACTAAACACCAACTCATCAAAGAAGGTTCTACCTTATTTAGTAGGTTTCATGTCAGCTAGAGTTTATTCAAACCCAGCGGAACAATCAATTCCTAGCTCTAATGTTCTCAAATAAGATATATGCACCAGAAACTGGCATTAATGAAGTCTTCTTCGTCATTCGCAATGACCCTATTCATTTATACGGCTATGCTGGGTCCCATGTTTCAGATATGATATCCCGAATATTGCTAGAGGTTGGTTATGACACAGTCACGCTTCTGACCCGTCGTCGACGGGCTACCATATTTTTAGACAATAAACTACTTTTTCTGACATAAAAAAATTCATACTCGTAATTTGATATGAAATGCGTTTTTATAATTAATTAATAACAAAGCCTGAAAGTTCTATCCAAAACCATTGAATGAACCTACTTATAAGTACTGCTACGTCTAATGTAATTAGCACTTTCCTCTAAAGGAAAGTAGCTATTGAGGTTGCACTCATGAAGGAATTTTTGAAAAAAATCTTCAAATCTTTATCGATCCTAGTAGACACCGAAAATGACCCCCGTTAAAATTTATGTATATATATATATATATATATCTATATATATATATATATATATATATATATATATATATATATATATAGATATATATGTGTCTGTTAACACGATAGCGGCCAGAGTTTTTGTTTTTTCTTCACGAAACGTGGTATATAGCGTTCAATTAGCAAACGATTGAAAGAGTTTGTTAATCACCAAAATCGATCCACCGAGAGGGGGGGGGGGGGTTTACCCCGGACCCAAAACACTAATTTGACCATGCCAGACGTAGTTTTTGTTATATTACAACGAAACTCGGTATTCGTTAGGTTCATCTAAAGAGAAAAATACGTTGTAAAAATAAACTAAATCGGTTCATTAGGAGGGGGGGGGGTTCTCCGGACCCACATTACCAATTTACCACTACCAGCCGTAATTTTTGTTACATTTCAAGGAAACTTGGTATTCGTGGTGGTAATCAATAGAGAAAAATGGGTTGTAAAAATAAACTAAATCGGGTTATGTGGAGGGGAGGTTTACTCCGGACCTCATGTACTAATATACTCATACCGGTCGTAATTTCTGCTGTATTGTAACGAAACGCGATATGCGTCGTGGGTATCTCATGAGAAAGAAGTGTTATATAAATGAAGTAAATCGGTTTATTGGAAAGGAGGGTTTACTTTAAATTCTGTTTCATTAGAATTAGCCCGCCAGACGTAGATTCCCAAAGCCGCCGCGAGGAACGCTATCTGCCACTAGGGGGACTGTATTCTGTTCCTGCGTTCCATCAAAAGACGGAAAATTAAGTTTTTGTGTATTTATTAAGTAGTACAGTATCATGTATTAACATAACCCTGGAAGCAAATTATTTACAAAATTAATAATTTAACAGTTCTCATAAGAAATGTAAATAAGGAGAACTATTCACGTTTTTATTTTTAGCGCGGTTCCTCCCTCCCCCATAGGGAGGAACCCCGCTTATAAGGTTGATACAATGAAACAATCCGGAAGTGCCGACAAGAAAATTTCGCGTTTCAGAACCCCTAGAGACCGAAAATAACGGTGGTTTATATATATATGTATATATTTATTTATATAAATATATATATATATATATATATATATATATATATATATATATATTTGTCTGTTCGCTCATTTCTGGCTTCCCTGATGGTCCGATTTTGATGAAATTTGGTACAAAAATCAGTCGTCCAATTTGAAAGATCAAGTTCGTTAACCAGCAAAATCCGCCCACTGGAAGATGGCGTTTGGGGCGAAATTCGCGCAGAAAAAATCGTAACGCTTACGTTTTTAAGTTCATAAGCTTGTAAGTACTCTTTTTATAGGCTTCTTGGGCTAGGAAAACGAATGAAACCATTTTCAAGGCGATAGCTTTAACCGTTTTCGAGAAAATTGGAAAAATAGTTTTTGAATACCGTTTTTGGTTTGGGTACTTAGAATCACGGGATTCAGTTGAAACATTATCTGCATGTTCTACTTTCATTAAAACTAATATGTTGAAAGTTATGTTACGTTTGGAGTTAAGGAAGGGTTAGAATAAAATATTTTATGAACAGAAATGAAAAGTTTTGGTAACTTTGTATACTTTCCTTAATATCTCGAAAAAGGTTGAGAATCTTGGTAAACAAAAGATTACCATTAGAATGCTTACTAAATGCTCTACAAAAAAAGTTCTAATGAAAGTTTTGATTAGGCGATGTCAATCGGAGAAATAAGTGCTTAAAACATTAAAGTAATTGATTTCGCTTATTCGAACTGTTCTTTTTGTCTTTGATTTTGGTACTTAGAATCATGGGCTTCAGTTGAAACATTTTCTGCATGTTTGAATTTTATCAAAACTAATATGTTGAAAATTTGGTTACGTTTGGAGTAAAGGAAGGATTAAAATAAAATATTTCATTTTTAGACATGAAAAGTTTTGGGAACTTCGTATATTTTCATTAATATCACGAAAACGGTTTGGAATCTTGGCAAGCAAAAGATTAACATTCGAAAGGTTACTAAATTTTCTACAAAAAATGTTTTGAAGACATTTGCGATGTGATGGTCATATTTGGAGAAATAAGTGCTTAAAACAGGTAATTTCGTTCATTTGAACGAATCTTTTTGTGTGTTTCCTACAGTTTTTTTTTTCACTGCTCGTTATTTTTGTGATTGCTTATAGTAGTCAAATGTATTAGTCAATAAAACAGGATACGTATATATAGAAACAATATTTTGTTTCAACTGTATCTTGGAATTCGAAGATGCCCTATGAATATCTAGATTACTGTACTGGTATTGATTTCGTTCTTTAGAATTGTTTTTGGTATTCCCTATTTTCAGAAGTTTTTATCTATTTATTAATTTTTTTTTTTTTTTAAATTCATTGAACGAAATCATATGAATTCAAAGATGAGGAGCAAGGAGGCTTAGGGTGGAGTGCATTCCCAGTACAGGTATCGCCCAGTGGACCCTCGTCATCTGTAAGTTCCTTTCTAGGGTCATAAAGATAAGCCTCCAAACAACTGTAGGAATGTAGGATTTCTAATTTTTGCCAGTACCAGAACAGCCGCTGTTTACATACCACAGTGGTATTGACGTACCGGTTTATACTAGTTGCACTCCACACGTTGGTAGTACTTGGTGTATGCCACAGCGGATTGCTCATTATAATCTTATTTTATACGTATTAAATAGATACCTAAAAAAAGTTTATTTGTGTATAAGTGTTGCGTTATTGGGATTAGAATAAAATATTTTATTAACAGACATGAAATACTTCGGAATCTTTGTATATTGTCCTTAATTTTTTTTTTTTCTTTTATGGTGTATCGAAATCTGAGTCATTAGCACCATTTTTTCCTTATGAGCTTACATAATACTTAGATTTAGCTAGCAACAATATTTTACACCGCAATTAAAGTGATTTGCTCTTCTTATAAACATAATATTTATATTATAATATAAACATAACACATTAATTTGTCTGACAAAAAAAAAGTCCGACCCGCAGGAACTGCTTCATCTTAGCGCGGTTCCGTTCTTATCTCAAGTGCGATTAGTGAAGGAATATAGCAGCTATCGGTAGATATTAGCACCATTTTCCCCCCTTAATATCTTCAAAACAGTTAAGAAATCGTGGGGAGTACGATGTAACCATTCAAAAGCTTACTAAATTCTCTAAAAAAAAGATTCTGAAGCAAATTTCGATGGGGCAATGTCAGTCGGAGAAGTAAGTGCTTAAAACTACGAAAGTATTAGTTTTGTTATTTTAAACGGGTTTTTAGCACTTTCCTCCGAAGGAAAGTAGCTATTGAGGTTGGACTCATAACGGAATTTTTGAAAAATTTCTTCAAATCTTTATCGATCCTACCTAGTAGACACCAAAAATGACCCCCGTTAAAATTTATATATATCTACATATATATATATATATATATATATATATATATATATATATATATATGCATATATATATATATATATATATATATATATATATATATATATATATATATATATATGTGTGTGTCTGTTAACACGATAGCGGCCAGAGTTTTTGTTTTTTCGTCACGAAACTTGGTATATAGCATTCAATTAGCAAACGATTGAACGAGTTCGTTAACCACCAAAGTCGGTCCACCGGAAGGGGGGGGGGGGTTTACCCCGAACCCAAAACACTTATTTGACTATGTCAGCCGTAATATTTGTTATATTTCAACGAAATTTGGTATTCGTAGTGTTAATATAGAGAGAAAAGTGAGATATAAAAATGAACTAAATCGGTTCATTAGAAGGGGGGGTTTACTCCGGACCCACAATACCAATTCGCCACTACCAGCCGTGATTTTTGGTATATTTCGACGAAACTCGGTATTCTTAGTACTAATCCACAGGTAAATATGTGTTGTAAAAATAAACGAAATCGGTTCATTAGGAGGGGGGGGTTTTCTCCGGACCCACAATACCAATTCGCCACTACCAGCCGTGATTTTTGGTATATTTCGACGAAACTCGGTATTCGTAGTGGTAATCTACAGGTAAATATGTGTTGTAAAAATAAACTAAATCGGTTCATTAGAAGGGGGGGGGGTTTACTCCGGACCCAAATTCCTAATATACTCATACCGGTCGTAATTTCTGCTGTATTGTAACGAAACGCTGTATACGTCGTGGGTAACTCATGAGAAAGAAGTGTTGTAGAAATGAGCTGAATCGGTCAATCGGAAAGCGGGGGTTTAATTTGTAATATATTTCAATAGAAAAGCCCGTCAGACGTAGGTTCACAAAGCCGCCGCAAGGAGCGCTTTCTACCACTAGAGTGACTGTATCCTGTTCCTGCGTTAGATCAAAATACGATAATATGAGGATTTTTGTATTTATTACGTAGTGTAGTAGGTACCATGTGTAAACATAACTCTGGATGCAAATTAATAATTGATCAGTTACTCATTACAAAATGAGAACTATTCACGTTTTTATTTTATTTATGTAGGATATTTTAAGCAAATTGTTCTGGAAAGCAGTCTACACTACCCAAATTCTGAGGAAAGTGCTTAGTTATGCAGCTCCTGCGTGACGGACTTTTGTCACTGTTTACCTCACTTTTGTTTTTTAAGTTTATTTAACGGTGGAATGAGTATTTCATTAAAGCTGAGAAAATAAGAATCATATTGGTAATAGAGTTTTCCTAGAGTGAGCGTCGCGATGACGGGAGAGTCCCATCCGCTTAGAAAACTGTAAGTTTCCATATGTGGCGCTTTAAGCTTCCTTCTCTTTGAGATTTTATTTTATATTTTTAACGAAAGATCAAAACCTACCGAATAGCAGCTACTATTCCTTTACTAATCGCACTTCGGATAAGAACGGAACCGCGCTAAGATGATGCAGTTCCTGCGAGTCGGACTTTTTTTATATAGGTTATTTACAGCAAATTATTGAGTAATGTAGTCTACACTACAAAAATTCTGAGGAAAGTGCTTAGTTATGCAGCTCCTGCGTGACGGCCTTTTTATATTAACGTCGAGACTTTTATTGAACAAAATCGAACAATTATGAGTGGTTCAAATGCTTCTCAATTAAACCATCTACGATTATGCCTCTATTCATCTAATAGCCAAATGTTTTCTTTACTGTTTACTGTCCCATTACTAACAATTACTTTATAATTGTGAATTCAGGCGTGTTATTATATCTTAAATGTTATGAACAGTGTCTAAGTGCATAATGTACGTTGGAAGGAGTAGATACAAGAATTTCCGAGGCATTCCTTTAGGCTTACAGTGTTAGGCGGGATGAAAGAGCTGTCATACAATAATGTCATAATTCCTGCTTCCAATAAGCTCCGATTGTAATATTGCCTACCGACACATACCTCTGATGCCTTTAATGCGTAAATTAATAACACAACTGAAATGTATTGCCTCTAAGGGAATCTTCAATGGGGATATTATCACACAACATATTTAATAATGGGTTTAGATATTTAGTGGCATAATGGACAATGTTTGTGTGCTGTTTTAACTGGCATAAGTTAAATGACAAGGAAACATATTCCTTTTTTGCAAAAATTCTCTTAAAAAGAAATTTTACAATTTCAAAGCCACTTCTGATTATCTGTAATTACTAAAGTAGCAAATAGTGTTTCAACATTTGTCATGAGCTGAACGCCATAAAAGTCGATGTAGCGCTAAAAATCTCTATAATTATTTTTAAAAAAAACAAAAAAAAAACTAAATTTTAAAAAGGAATACATCATCATCATATAGGAAATAATTTGGGGGGGCCTTCCCGGGGTATGTAATACTTAAGCAGGCTACACACGGTAAGGCAGGCCTGTCAGTTAGGCCTGAACAGGTCGCCTGAACGTGTATATATTCCGACCGGTCTGTCAGTTAAGACTGTTTAGACGGCCGGAATATATACACGTTCAGGCAACCGGCCTTCAGGTGGACTGTTCAGGTCTAACTGACAGGCTTGCTTGAATCGTGGCTGCAGCCCCCCCCCCCTTATATACGCCCATGTTTTTCGTAGTTAACGCGTTCTTGCCACACCTAAGTAGTTCTTATGTAACTAATTTTCCTAAGACAATCCCTATTGTCCAAGATATAATCCCTATCCATCCCTTTCTTCCGTATTATATTATTCAATCTTCCTAAAACTTCCTTCATATCTTCTTCTTCACCACGATATCATTAGGGCCTTAGCACAATGGGCCACCACGGTGGTGCCACCGGTGGCGCCAACAGGGTGGCTGCATCGTGGTAGTATTGATTCTTTTTTTTTCCTTGGTTTTTAAAGGTCACTCAACCACTATTGGGTCATTTGTGCCTCTTGGTCGGTCCATTGTTAGCATCGAACGCAGAGACAGAGCCCGACGGCCAGCGGGAGGCGGACCTAGCCAAGGTCGAGTAGAGTCCCCGTGCCAGTCCTACCTTAGTGGCCCGCATCTGGTGACTGGCTGCTAGGTCTATGATAGAAGGTGTGCTTGCTGGTGCCAGGGCAACCAAACCATCACAGACCGCATGTGGGGGTGCTCGTCCCCAACCCTAGCCAAGCCCATCGCTCCCGCCGACCCACGCGCCCCGCCTCCGCCCCGAACGCCACCAACGGTCAAAGATAAAAAGTAATTATAACAAAATTTTCGTAAGTAAATGTCTTAATAATTTGAATTTTAACAATTAATCATGGCTTATACAATTTTTAAGGGACTAATATGTTTTACATTTACTGTTAAGTGAGTTTGAGATGAAATTTTTATCGAAATATATTCTAGAGGCCAATACTGTTTATAATAGGTGTTGATTGGGTACAAGATTTTACTTTACAATTAAGAATCGCTAAAGTCAGAGCTAAATTTTGTTTTTCAAATTGGTTTTATCAAGGAAAGAAAAAATATTTGTCAGATGAACTGAATTATTGCCTAGTAGCTTTCTAAGATGTATCGGGAGACTCAGTCGAACTCGCTCCGTCTTCATATGCCCTACACTCCGTCAGGATATGCTTTACAGTGAGGGGCACGCCACAAACCTCGCACTCCGGAGGCTCCCCCCTCTTCATGAGATAGCCGTGCGTCAGTCTTGTGTGGCCTATCCGTAATCTTGAGAGGATCACTGATTCCCTCCTATTATTGATAGGATCACTGATTCCTATCACTATTATTGATAGGATCACTGATTCTCTCCTAGTATTGATTCATATGGAGCACCGCACATTGAGTGTTTGAGGCCTGACACAAAAATTGGTGGCCGTGCTTCCAAAAATGCGGTCTCTCTGGACCAGCCTGGTGGCGCCTCACATAATCCCACAGTCTCTCTTCTTGCCTGACACCGCACACTAGTAGCTCCTTGCGGCGCTACCAGTCGTTGTTCTCCTGGAGGTACACGAGTACCATCTCCGAGGGAGCATTTTCTCCTGTCATCTTATCTTTCGAAAATCCCAGAAGCTCATCAAACGTAACACTCATTCTTGTATAAGTATAGAACTGGATAGTCTGGATTATTTTTAAGGCCTTCATATAGAGTAAAAAAAAAACATCTTTTGCACTGCTATCACGCAAAACAGGATATATCCAATACTTTCGCCGATTTGTACGGTGAGTTCGTAAACGCTGAAAGATGTATGCTTACAAAGTCGCTTCATTGACGTCTATGATCATACTGTGAGCAGGTAGCAGTAGTAGTGGCTCATGTGATTCTGTGCGGCCATCACTGTGGCCAAGTGTGCCAAGGCCCTAATAGGATGTGGCCTCGTGTTAGTGAAATGGATTGAACAATACAAATTTGAACGACCGTTATTTTAATGATATATGGGTTCTGAAACGTAAAACGTTCTAGTCGGCACTTCAGGATTTCGTTATCGCATCGACGTCAAAAGTGTATTTCCTCCCTAAGGAGGGAGGGAGGAAACACGCTAAAAAACCTAAACAAGTTCTTCTCGCTTCCTTCTGGCAGGTGAATGGTGACTACTGATCATTCATGATGACAACTGGTATCTCAGGCGTGGTCAATATAATATAATTCTAATGTTTCATTGTAATATTCGTGTAACTAGATAAAAGACGTGAAATATTTTATTATAATAATAGTAAAAATTACTTGGATTATTTTAATTGTGTTATGACTATTACTTTTAATTTATATAAAAAGACATTCAAAATGGGGCTTAGTCCCTGAAAACATTCCGTTAAAAATAAAATACCTGTGGATATTTTGGATTTTGTAATCCTTCTGAACATCAATTTCCACCATCCAACAATGCCTACAACATATAATAATATCTTCTATGAGCAAAAACATTCTATTATTTTAAAAAATATTATTCAGACTTATTCACCCGGATACTTGAGCAAATCGATAAGACATTCATAATTTGCTTTGGGAAACCTTAACTAGCTCTAATCCTATTAGAACGCCAGTTTCTTTCAAACAAAGACTATACTCCTTCCTGCCATGTGGGGACCGTCTACACCTGGGGTATATAAAGGTACTTTTAGTTTCATTGTATAATTGTATGTTTATATATTTCCTTATGTATTTTTATATATCGAGTCATCCCATTTAGAACACACCTGACTCAGTCTTTCCTTATTAGAAGAGTGGTATAACAAACAATACCCTCTTAATTCTTGTAATACTTCTTATATTAATGATTCAAAACTTCAAAATCTTAATTTTATTTTATTTCTTTATAAGGGCTTCGCAACTATGGCTATGAGACCTTTCAAAATCTTATAACTATAAGGTATACTTAGACTTAATCCAAATCAATATGTTTGCGCAGAGAAAAAAAACAATATTATACTTATTTAAAAAATGAAGGTGTAGTTCTACAATTTTATTATACTCATTAATAAGATTAATGTTGTGAATACAATTTATGCAATTTATTTATTTTTAATATATCAGAAGTATTATTACATCCTAACCTGCAAACATAAAGCATAGTAATTTATTTCAGTCCAGGCAACGAACAGTTATAGATGGAAATTTTTGAAACAAAAAATTTGACATTGTAACTTTGTTTGGGCTGGACTTTTGATATGTTGACCTCCTAACTAGCCCAAACAAAGTTATGAAGTCAAAAATTGTGTTCCAAACATTTCCACCTATAACTCTTAGTTCCCTGGACTATTAGTCGCTAAATTTCAGATTAAAAATACATAAAATAGCAAAGCAACATATATTTTTGAAGGGAATACAATACTTTATCACCCTATACCCGTTATTTTTTGGCTGCATCGTTGAAGAGTTATCCGGTCAAAAACGGCAAAAGTGTTTTTCCCCAAAATGACAAACTTTCAAGAGCGGATATTTCGAGTAGAACTTGTAGAAAGTTTAATATCAGCTTTCATTTGTTATAGAATAGTCATGTTTCAGGACGCAGCGTTTCCGAAATGTAAGTGAAAACCCGAGAAATGGGACCTTCTTAACCTCCCCCCTTCCCCCACGGCACAAAGGATACGGGCGGGGACTTTTGATATTTTTACCTCCTATCCAGCCCAAACAAAATTACGAAGTCAAAAATGTTGTTCCAAAAATTTCCATCTATAGCTGTTTTTAAGCATTCGTTGCCTGGACTGTTAGGGAGTAGGAAATATGCTGAAACAGCGTTCAACAATAAATTATTGAACTCAATGAACGTACTGCAGCAATAAAAAAATACACATTATCTAAACGCTTTGATAACAAATAAAGAATGAGCACGAAAATGATTCCACTTTATCCATATAATTTTTTTGTTATTTAAAACATTTTTTGTTTCTTAAACGGTTCCACATTACGTCGTCGGTCTAATGTGAACCTGTGAATATTATCTAAATAATTTGCCGACAATCATTTACTCATCATCATTTTTTTTTGTTTCAGGTAAGCAACAGTTTTAAGTACAATACTCCTGCTTCATACCATTGGTAAATATTCATTTAATTCATTATCGTCTAATGGGTTTATGTGTCAATTGTAACAATAAAACCAAAATTTAATAGTATAGCATCTATTTTTTAATTCATCAGTCTTGAAAACGTCTTACAATTGGAGGTAGGCGTTTTAATTTTAATAAAGATACTATCCCAGAAAGATTGGTTACAAAAGCAATATTATATTTTGTTCGATTGTTTCTCATAAATAAGATTTAATTATTGAAATAGGAATGTAATAATTTATAACAGTTGCGTAATGAAATACGATGTATATACCTCAGAAATAATGTATATACATTTACAAACAACTTAAATTTTTATTCGTAAGTTGAAGATAATTACCAATGACACCATTTTCTACGTTCGGTTCAAACCACCAAGTTACGTCGGACTCATGATAATACTAATAATAACAATAACTTTAAACAAGGATCTGTGCGCCAATTTATTTTATTTGACATCACATTTTTATTAGGATTAATAATAGAATATATATAATAACTATATGTGATCAATTACTGGAAATAAAATGTATTTAATAACTGATTAAATGGTATTTTCGGCGTTAGCTGGCACAATCGTGGGAGATGCGGGTTCGAGTCCAGTGGGTAATTTATTTTTTTCAACGATGAGCTTGCTAAAAAAATGTATGTTCCACCCTGGATGGCAACCTAAAAGGCTAACGGGCTGGATGCAGATAGGCTGTAATAATAATAACACAGCCACAGTCAAAAAAAAAAAGAAAAAAAAAAGAAGTTCGGACCATGTTTACTATATGTTTTAGGGTCGCTGAATCCTAACCCGAGAAAAACCCATGCACTTTTTGTTTAAGCCCCACCCCCCAAAACTCATAATTAAGGATATTTTGCTCTATTATATTTGTATTCAAGTCGTTAACCAAAATAAACTACTATTTCCTGTGTACTGCCTTTTAGTTCTTAAAAGTACTTATTTTTTGAAACATCAACGAACTTGATTGGTCCATTTGGAGCGAAGTTGCAGATTTCTTTGCAACGCCCCAAATTGAGCACTACTGCAGGGGGTTACTACCTTAAACGTTGGGCTTTATGTCCTCCCACATATAACGAACTTTTCTTTGTTGTGTGTGTCTGTGTGTGTAACTGTGTAATCAATAGCTGCATATACCCAACGCGCCTTGCTTTGAAAATGAAAGTTTCTGGTTTTTGCTCGGGATGATGAGAACCTTTTTATGTTCAAAGCACATAGCCGTTTTTGCAACGACCCGAGCATTTAGGGTGAGATACATAAGCCGTGTAAGAAATCGGTAGTAAACGATAAACTAAATTCTTACAATGATCTTCTAAACGTAAAGTTATATTTTAAAGCATTGGTTAATAGTCCACGTCAACTCAATCAACCGAAAGCCAATAATTGAGGTGCATAGATATAAAGAATTGTCATTAAGTCAATCTTATCTCGCATTCAGCCGGGTTAGCTATCATAGGATGGAATCAATGAAGAAAAACATTAATAAAAAAAAAAATACAAACAGAGAGTTTTTATTATATTGTTTAGTTTATCGAGATAAAAAGAAGGTGGTTTAGATACTCCAGGGAAAGGTAGATCGTAAGGCAGGCCCCATTCACATATTTCATGAAGCCAAAGCAACCCAAGGATCCGGACGGGTAGGGGAGATGTGGTAAGTATTCCAAAAATTCATATTTAATACGGAGGAGAGGAATTTTTCCTACCAAAAAAACTTTAATAACGCACGTAAAAGTTGATTTTATTTATTGAGTCGACGAAGACATAGTTCGCCTTCTTTGCCGGCCCAAGTTATTCATAAGATTTTCATCTCATCTTATAGCTGCACAACTTCCTCCGACTGCAATATTATATTGTTGCTCCGAGAAAATAGGTCTCAAAAAGTGTTAAATTTACATTAGTCTTGTAAAAAAAATGTTTTTTTTTTTTAAATTAGGGCAAGAAGATAAATTGATATTTACTTCCGTTCTTATTTATTTATGTAAGAATTTGATGTGTAAAATTTGTGATTCATCACAAATATAAATATTTCTATGAATTTGAAAATAGGGTCCCAGCATATGTTGGAGTATGTCTTCTTATATCTTTAATTCTTCAAAGCAGTTCCTTAAACTTAACCAATTCCTGTTCAAAGCCACGTTCGTAACTTATAAACTTTCTTTTTAGAAAAAAAAAAAAATGACATTAAAAAAGAAAAATTGTGAATGTGTTATAACGGTTGCTCTTCTGAGAAATTTGATTAGTTTAACCAGCTGTATCATGAATTTTCTTTTTAATAAGTTATAATCTCGATTGACTCACTCGTACATTTTCTTCTACATTCTAGACAGGATAGACCGTCTTGTACCTACTGCAATGCAGAATTACCGACTAAACATAATTTAACAGACTGTATACTCAGAAAAAATCTCAAGTTACCGTTCGATCTGAGAGAATAACTTTCTGGTCCCCGCCAGAACATGAAGTAGTGATGAAATACCTAATAGACAAACATTTATACAATAATATTTAAAAAAAGGAAAAGATATTTAAAGCCACTTGGTGGTATTGATTTGGCATCATTGGCCTGACACACAACCAAGAACAGAGATCACAAATAAATATATAACGTAAAACATGAGTACAAGAAATTATTTACTGACACTTAATCTAAGGATATGATATAACATTGAAAAAGTTGAATCACCAAAATGGTGTAAAACTAAACCAAAATTAAATAAATAATTTCTTACTACAAGCAACATATAACTTTTATCAGGACCGTCCAAAGAGTAGATTCTAAGTATATAATTTAATATGTATTATCTAATGTTCTATAAGATCTGAGTTCAACACTCGGGCACACACGCAACGTTATATCTTCTAGTGTCGTCGTTCAAGGGTTGGATTCAGGGTCCCAGACCGTCCCTAGACCTCCCAGCCTTTTATTAATTCAATAGTAACTGCAAAGATAAAAATGAAGCAGCTGGTACATAATTTCTACCCACACTAACTCCGTAGAGTGCCTTTATGGCTAAGAATAAGATTTATCTACAGTATCTGCCCCTCTGAGCCATCTTGGCCAGTTACTGAACTGATTTTTTTATTTTATTTTTCAAATACCTCTATTTCATAGTCACCCTACTATCATTCATTTTTTCGCGTGTAGTTTTCACCTATTTAATTGTTTTTATTTTTGATTTTGAAGTTCTTATTTTTTTAATCATTTTTATTTTTTAATTCACTTAACGGCTGACGTTCTTATACAATGACAAAGTGCTACATTCAAGGATCAAAAAACGTTATGTTGCTAGGCACAAAATAAACAAAAAATATTAATTTTTTGTTTTACAAAAACAAATTTTGTTTCATAAATTAGCATTTGGAGAATTTCGGTTCGGTTTCGGTGGAATTTTGTTTTTTTGGAAAATTCAATTTTCTAATTTGTTTCTGTATTCATGATTTTGAGTGATCTATTGTTTCAGAAAGTTTATTTCGTTCTTAAATGTAAGAAAATTAGAGTTTACTATTACTATTATAAATATTTATTAAAATTAGAAGAATAAGCATATATGGTGCTAATGACCTCGGCAGTAGATGCACCAAAACAAATAAGCATATATGGCGTGAAATAAAAGGATAGCATTTTTTCTTTTTCTTTTTAAACCAGAATGGGCCAGACACTTCCAGATAATTATATTCAAATTTAAGTATTCTTTAAATCTTATTAATGTTATTAACGCGTGATTTCTAAGTGTACCAAACTGAAACTAAACCAGCAAAATTACAGTAAATATATTCCGACTTGTGATAAATAAAATAAAACAAGACGAAAGCATTTAATTTTTTAATAAAGACGAAAAGGGATAATTTAAGTCCTATTCGAAGATGAAATTCTAAGAAGCTATGAAATGTCATCCCAGTACCTCCAACACACGTAGACCTTCTGTAAGTTTCACTGTAAAATTTTCAACTACTTTCATACTGTTTATAAATATGAAAATTGTTGATAATATTTATGTTTTATTTAAGTTCCCAGTCACTTAAAATATTCAATATAATTACATTCAAATTTATTTATTCTTTAAATCTGATTCCTGTTATACCGCATGATTTCTAAGTGTTCCAAACTGAAACTAGTACATCAAAATTACAGTAAATATATTCCGTCTAACGATAAATAAAATAAAACAAGATGAAAGCAATTTATGATTTAATGAAGACAGATTAAGTATGTATTGTGAGTTTTCAAAAAGCGAACCCTAACGAGCTCAGGAAAAGTTTCTTTTGTAAATTTTAATTTATAATTCTTTCCTATCCCAGGAAAAGCGACTGTACTCTCTAATTTCTGTTTTAATTACTATAAAAAAAGTAAAAAAAAAAAACTAAGGAAATACAAACTGAAGGAAATTACTGTTCCGCGAATAAGGATCGGGAAATGAGGGGATGGCGTTTTTAAAGGAACTTAGCTTTTTTTTTTCTAATGTTGATAATTAAACCACCTTTCAATTAGGATAATTAAAAGATGTTACAAAAGATGAATTATAAGCATTCATGATAATAAATAATAAATAAATAATTATTGATTTTTTTTCGTTTTTAACGGCGCATCAACTATTTGGCTATTAGTGCCGGGCTATCTACAGGTTGCCACCTTTTTATAATGCCCCTTTCTCGGCACTTCCGGATTGAAAACTTTCTCGTTTCAGACCCCATAGATCACGAAAATATAGGTGGTTCAAATTTGTATATATATGTATATATATATATATATATATATTTTTATATATATATATATATATATATATATATATATATATATATTTATATTTATATATGTGATTGTCTGCTAACGCTCTAGCAAGCTCAAAAATGGCCCGATTTTGATTAAATTTGGTACAAAAATCTGTCTTCTAATTTGAAAAGTCAAGTTCGTCAACCAGCAGACACCGCCCACGGGAAGATAGTGTTTGGGGCGAAATTCGCGCAAACAAAATCGTCACGCTTATGTTTTTGAGTTTATATGCTTGCGAGTACTTGTTTTATAGGTTTCTTAACACAGGAAAACATTTTGAAGGCGACATCTGTAACCCTTTTTGAGAAAAGTGGAATCAATGTTTTTGTAAGTCATTATTTTTGTGTGGGTACTTAGAATCGCGGGATTCAATTGAAATATTTTCTACATCTTGGAAATTAATCCCAACTAAGATGTTTAATTTTTGGTTATATTTGGGGTTAAGGAAGTATGCGAAAAAAATTATTTTAATAATAGACATTATAAAAGGGTGGCAACCTATAGATAGCCCGGCGCTAATGGCCAAGATGTAGATGCGCCGTAAAAAAAAAAAAAATAATAGACATGAAAAGTTTTCGGATCTTCATACATTTTTTGTAAATATCTCGATAACAGTTGGGAAATCGTGGTAAGTGGAAAGTGACCATTTGAATGCTTACTAAATTCTCTACAAAAAAAGGTTCTGAAGCAATATTCGATAGGGCAACGTCAATTAGAGATACAAGCGCACAAAAAGTGTTGTTTTTTTTGTTGTTTTGAAAGGGGTTTTCTCTTTGTTTATGTCACTTTTTTATTGTTTGTTTTTGTTTTAAATTGAATTTATCAGTAAAATTAGTATTTTAGTAAAATAAGCTAAGAAACGGTGAAAGGTATTGGTAATAAGTTTGGAGTGGTTGTGGTAATCAAGATGGCTGTGGCTAATCATGATGACGTATGCTTAGATTGTTTTGAATTCTCCTATCTATATAACCTTCCTCATAGCCTACAACTGAAGTTATCGTTATTTCTTATTTTATAGAAAGATTTAACAACGACAGAACGGAATTTTAGTCGCCATGAAGCACCTATTTACAGTTGATTATAACAGTAAAACGAATTTGCTAGTAAAACAAGATACTTAAAATGACAACGAATTTTTGGTTGTTTAGAATAGAGCCTTCTTAGCAGTAGTCGAAGAGTAAGTACGTTTTCAGTAAATAATTGTATTGACTTATACAGATTAAGAATTATCCGCTTCTGTGTAAGTTGGCTACTGTCAGTTTCGTCTCATTTGTGATGCTAATCTATTCCATTTCTTCGAGATGTACGTAACCGCGCTAAGATGACGCAGTTCTTGCGAGTCGGACTTTTTTAATTTCATAAAAAAATGTACAAATCTTAACGTGCGTTTTTTATTGTTATTTCACTCCACACATTGCTAAAATTTGTTAGCTAAGCAGAGAGACAACCCAAAACCGGAAAACATGGCATGGGTCTCACGAGCCAATGAATTTTGGGGCCACTGGTAGAGCGTCATATTTGTTCAAATCCTGTGGTGTTCATTTTTCTAAAAAATAAATATTTAAAAATTAAGTTACCGTTCTGTGTAATATAGAATAGTATCTACTGACCGCTACATTCAATACACGTACGTGTTGCGGGTCTCGCGGAATTCATTGGGCCAATGTGTCTCACGTGGAGCTAATTTGGTATTTCTCTTCATCCCTTTACTCATTATTGAGCTTAGTCCTAATAGAGCGGACAGGAGCATGTTATAAATCACACACTATCTAGTGGTGAACTTGGGGAACTAATAGAATAGCAAAAAAAAACACCTATAATATAGGTGTACCGCAAAGATAAGAACCAGGTAGTTGCGCACGCGCTGCCTCCAGTCCAAGTGGGGGAATGCCTAGCTCCCCTCCGGCCACGCCCCTTCTAGTTCTTTTGTTTGTGGTCGGACTATAGGTAGCTTGAGAAATCTGGTTAATGAAAAAACGTACCGTCTCTTTCAGCCCAGACCAGTGCTGAAGCAGCGTATGGACAGCGTCTTGCCAGCCCGCATTAACGTGGGAGAAGTGGTGGATGGGTTAATACATTTAGTTCCTACTAGGTATACTGTCTTAGTGTCTTATGTGACAACAACATTGTCTGGCTTGTCGTATAATGTCGCCATGCCGTCTATATCAAGCATTCGCTCTATTTGAATAATTATGTTTCCATGCTGTAATATTGTCGATAGCCTGATTGGGGAAGCCCCAAGATCTGGGCTCAAATAGAATTCCAGGAAATTTAATTTTTAAATACTTGTGCAGTAAATGGGTAATCATCAAAAATAAAGGATGCGGAGTGATTTTCCTCATTTGAGTATTTAATTTATCCAGTTTGTTTTTTTTTCAGATATTTACAATAACCTGTGATTTAAACAAAGCACCTCGGTAGACCTAGTAATATTCATTCTCGATCAAGATTTTACAGGAAAGCCATCAGGAAATTGTGAGTCACGCCGTATCCGAAAAACAGGCCTCTCAATGCCTTGAGGTGACGGAGGCAGAGAAAGATAAAACAGGGAATGGAACCTGCTTAGATACCTTTAGTTGGATTTCCACCTTTATATCTTTGCTTTTTTATACAGCTACTAGACAAAGGAAAGAACCGTGAAAATTCTCTTATTTTATAGCCTTCTCTCTTAAAGGAGAGGTTCGCAAAGCTCGCACGGTTATTCTTGGTTTTTACTAGAGAGGAACCTAATAAAATAAGCAGTAAAAATGGCTGCGTATTTAAATAAATTTTGGAAAGTAATCAATCTTATGTATGACGTTCGAAGGATCTTGTTTCCACCAACACAATTTGGAGTTCCTTATTGAATCGAAGTCTGTGTGTCGTAATTTGAGAAGCAGGAATGGGTAATTTCTGCTTAGGATCCTGCCAGTTTCATGTTCATTGTGGGACCTGAAATCTTGCTATTCTTTGAGATTTCCTTGAAGCAGGTGTTTGCAATAATTACGAATGTTCTGAACAAAATATTAACTGTTTATTTCTAAGCAAAGTATTACTCCTGACCTAAATATCCCTCTTGTCCAAGATATTATTCCTAGCCGCTTCTCATCTTTCCATAGTAAATTAATCAATCATCCAAATCCGACAGGCCAATCCTTATCCAGCACCAACTTTTCTTCCTCTTCTCCAAGGCGCCTTAAGAGGAAGTGGCCCCGAGCTCTACTAAGGCAGCGAAGTGTTGTGGAGTGAACAAAAAACAATTATTCGTGGGGTGAACAATGAAATTATAATTGTATAAATTGAGTGATATCCATGGATATTTTCTCTCCTTATGATAACACTGATCACGCCTCATTCGTCTCCAATCCTCCCCGCTGGTCGTGGTTGGATAGCGTAAGGTTAACTTCAGGTCATCCTAGAATCCTTCCTAAACAAGGAACGTATACAGCTGACAACTCGGGACACCCGAGGCGTGAGCAAGCAACCGGTGTCAAATTACATCATACAATTGAATTATACATTTTAATATAATAAATATATTCCTATATACATATTTTTTCTCTACATATATTAAAAAAAAAAAAAAAAAAAAAAAAAAATCAGTCCTATAACAGGCCACGAGGGCCCTGAGGGGCAGATACTATAGAGGTATCTGTTTCATGACCATAAGGCACACTAGGGAGATAGTGTGGTCACTACTATGCTCCGGCCGCCTGATTTTCCCCTTGGCTGCTTCGACTGCTAGAGTTATTAGCACCCAAGGTACCCATTATTAAATTGATTAAAGGCTGGGTTGGCCTAGGGACGGTCAGGGAGGCCGAATTCAACCCATGAACGAAGACACTAGAAGAAAAAATCTTGCTCGGGATTTGAACTCAGGTCCTCCAACTTATTAGTCCAGTGCTCTACCACTGAGCTAACCTCGCCCCCTGTACATATATATATATGTAGGGGGAAAAAAATAAGTAACTGTATTTATTCTGAGTTTTTCGAATAAACCTAGGAATGAGAACGGCTGAGTCGATGCAGTTTTTACGAATTGAACTTTTTTTTTCTTCTTTTAGCGCGGTTCCTCCCTCCCCCATAGGGAGGAACCCCGCTTATAAGGTTGATACAATGAAACAATCCGGAAGTGCCGACTAGAATATTTTGCGTTTCAGAACCCCTAGAAACCGAAAATAACGGTGGTTCAAATTTGTATATATATATATATGTATATATTTATTATATATATATATATATATATATATATATATATATATATATATATATATATATATATATATATATTTGTCTGTTCGCTCTCTAAATAGAAGACGAATGGTCCGATTTTGATGAAATTTGGTACAAAAATCTGTCGTCCAATTTGAAAGGTCAAGTTCGTTAACCAGCAAAATCCGCCCACTGGAAGATGGCGTTTGGGGCGAAATTCGCGCAAAAAAAATCGTAACGCTTACGTTTTTGAGTTAATAAGCTTGTAAGTACTCTTTTTATAGGCTTCTTGGGCTAGGAAAACGAATGGAACCATTTTCAAGGCGATAGCTTTAACCGTTTTCGAGAAAACTGAAAAAATAATTTTTGAATGCCGTTTTTGGTTTGGGTACTTAGAATCAAGGGATTCAGTTGAAACATTTACTGCATGTTCTACTTCCATTAAAACTAATATGTTGAAATTTTGGTTGCGTTTGGAGTTAAGGAAGGGTTAGAATAAAATATTTTATTAACAGGCATAAAAAAGTTTTGGTAACTTTGTATACTTTCCTTAATATCTCGAAAAAGGTTGAGAATTTGGGAAACGGAAGAATACCATTAGAAAGCTTACTAAATGCTCTACAAAAAAGGTTCTAATGAAAGTTTTGATTAGGCGATGTCAATCGGAGAAATACCGTATGAAATGTCAGTTTTGGATTTGTCGATTTCCTTCAAATGTCTTGTAACTGTCGAGGCTCCTACTCCGAGTTCTTTGGCATATTCCCTAGTGTTTTTAATTGCTTATAGTAGTCAAATGTATTTGTCAATGAAACAGGATACGTATAATTAGAATCAATATTTTGTTTGTTAGAATTCGAAGATGCCGTATGAATATCTAGATGTGACAGTACTGGTGTTGATTTCGTTCTTTAGAATTATTCTTGGTATTCCCTATTTTCATCTGTTACCCATAGTTTTTTATTGTTAGTAGATTTTTCTTATTGATTATAGAACATTAATCTATTTGGCTATAAAACAGGATACGTAAAATTAGTGACAATATTTCGGAGATTTCTGAGCGAAATACGTTTAAGATTTTCTACCACCACGAACGGCTTTTTTCCTCTATTTTTATCCACTAGATAGGCTTTATTTTGCATATTATTCTATATAAGTTTTATTCAGCAGGGGATTCTGATGAAATGTCGTGTTTTTGCTGTGGATTTTAAATACGATGTATCTAAGATTGGATAACATTAGCGAGTCTACATAATTAAGAACCGACGACGGAGGATTACTTCTTGCTATGATTTAGTCTACATACGTATATTAAGTCCTAAATCCAATCCTCCTAAAGTTCAATGCCCGTAGAAACCAGGGGGCCGCAGGAAATTTACCTGCTAAGAGTTAATCCTCAAGAGCTGTAAATATACCCCAGGTATCTGCCGACACATATACAAAGCCTAGGCGGAGAGCACCCCAAAAACTCAGATCCAAACATAAGGTTATATACTAAATATTGATAAAGACTACTTAGTTGTAAACCGATTCATCAATTAGCAATCAATAGTTTTCAACAAAGGTTGTATACTAAATATTGATAAAAAGTATTTAATTAGAAAAAAAAAACAATATTCCACAAGACTTGTTTTTGGTCCATTTGTGTCTACTCCATAGACTTAATTAGGTATATTATTCTATTGTAGTTGGGCAACTAAACTTTGTTTTATTTTGTTAAATAAAGTTTTTTTTCTTGATTTGTTATTCGTCAAGACTTTTATTTGTCCTTGTGTATTTCCTAGATATGTTTTATTCAACATATTATTCTATATAGGCTATATTAGGCAGGGTATTCTACTCAATCTTGTGTACTTCTTCTTGATCCTTCTGTACATGGGCGTATATAAAAACAATTTCGGGGGGGGGGGGCTGAGACCATTTCCAGGGTATGGAATACTAAATATTTAGAGCTTGGAATAGTTTTAGGCAACTAAAACGCTATTACACGTAAAATAAAATATGTTTTATGAACTAAGTGATCTTATTTAATTTATTTTTAAGGGTTTTACGAGAAGTTTTTATCATCAATTCAAAATTTCGGGAGGGGCTGCAGTCCCCTCAGCCCCCCCCCCTCATATACGCCCATGCTTCTGTATCCTCTAGAAAGGCTTTATTAGGCATATTTTGTATTGATTTATAGAGCTTTGCTTTAGAATGAGAGCCAGATTCTGTAATTTCCGCTTCTGTGTAAAAGTTAGCTATTGTCGGTGTCCCTGACGCCTTAATATCACTTTTATTCGAGATGTTCGAGAGGATTTTGACAATTTTCACAAGATATATAAAAAAAAAAAGTTTATTTTTTTTTCTAAGCTTATCAAATGGCACTAGGGACATGAACGGAACCGCGCTAAGATGCTGCAGTTCCTGCGAGTCGGACTTTTTTCATGTCTAAGTGTATGTGAGAGTAATCTTCGAGTTCCTTATCGATTTGAAGTCTCTTTGTTTGTTGTTCAATACTAATCTGCTCTATTCTTTTTATTTGATGTACGCATAGAGGCATTCTGGCTTCATTGATTGATAGGCTGCCATTATCTTTTAAAAACTTCCTTCTTTACTCAGTTTTTCTATACCCGACTCTTTAACAAATAATATCATATACTTCACCCTTGAGATTCCAATGAACTACCGAATAACTACAGAATGCTGTATTGTAGAAAACACTAAAAGAAGTTCTGTTTAGCTTTGTTGGGAATTTGAAGAGCCCGTCTGCGGAGTAGGAGAAAATGACGCAGCAGCATAACCCCATTTGGATTCATGACCAGCTCTAGTGGTACACCACGTATATCTTATTTCTAAACAACGGGCTTTCAAGCCATTTATCTCTTCCTCTATATAAGGCACAAATTTGATACGTTTTCTCTTCCAGATAAATGCCACATCGCATGCACTATATTCTAAATTATACCAAACCAAAGTATTAGGTATTAGGCGTGAATAATTGATTTTAAAACCAAAAATTTTAAGTCACCCATAGATGCCAATTGATCGGAAGTAAATGAATAAAAATCATCACGACAAAAAGATAAACCTCAATATCAGCATGATTTATTAGTAGGGCATCAATGACCCTAAGAGGTCGAATTTTCCCACATATAATTAGGAAAAAATAAATACATAAATAAATGCTAGGTTACTAAAAGTTCTAGACCTGTTTTATGGGAACAGATGCATCTTCCGGAGCACTGGGACTTGTTTGTATGCTAGTTCTACCATATGCATCTTCTGACGGTAAGAATAAGAGTCTCGAGCTGCTACAAGGAACAAGTCAATGACAGCTAAATATAAGTCACTACGTGGATTTGAAATTTATTTTCTTTCGTGTATAAATGTGAAAATCGAAAAGTAATTTTGATCGCAATTTAAGATTTGACAGACTGGTTATTACCGTAAGCTGTTGGCACATGTCGGTCTAAACATCATGTAGGAATGGCCTATCCTGAGGCGTTATAAAATGACTTCTTGCTGTCTATTTGGTATTTCAGTTGGTGACAATTCATGTTACTCTTGCTATTCATGTGTTAAATATCTCATAGATATGCACGTAAATGTAATATTCTAGTCTAAGATCAGGCAAGATTACTACTTTCATAGAGTTTGAACCAACTCTATTTTTTTCATGAGATTATGAATAATGGAATACACTGTTGCCTACCAAAATTTGGCTGTAAGTATGTTTCATTTTAATATAATTAATTAATTTTTCATAACATTTTTACGTTTATGGCGTTCATTCGGCTGTTATATCTATTAAATTAATGATTATTAATGACATTTTTCAAATTGTTAGAAAATCCATACGACATATTTGAAATATTTTATTAAAAAAAAAAAACTTAGGCATTTAAGCATTCAAAAACATTTTACATGCTGAAAATAGGTCTATTTGGATGGCTTCAGGGATTTTATTCCTTAATGAATTAAAAACATTCCTTAAGCTGTCCAAATTGACCGTTCTGTAAAATGTTTTGGTAAGTTTAATTTTTTTTTTTTTTTATTTAATATTTGAAATAAGTCGTTAAAAAAAATGCTGGTTTTTTCTCTAATTCCTCAATTAGAATATTTATTATACAAAACCATCAAACCAATTTAAACGAAATTTGGTAGGTTATTTTACCACATATATAACCATAATTTTTCTGGGAACGCATGCACAACAACAGCAACTCTTATTTTCGGCCACTTTTACATTAGCAACAGGATCATGCACAATAAAAGTTAGTTATAATTTGATATACATATAATAATCGAATGTACATCATGAACCGTAAAAATGTTTCGAAACATTTATTAATTATTTATAAATTGAACACACTTGCGACCAAATTTGTATTGGTTATCTAGCAAAATTGTATTCAATTATTCATAATTTCAAGAAAAAATAGATTTTGTTCAAATACTTGATAAACGTAAGTAACCTTACAGCCGGACCTCGTACTAGTCGTTATAGTTGAACGTTAATTAAAACAAATAAAGTAAAAGTCTTTATAATTTGAAATAAAACTGTATTAAAAGAAGCCACGAAAAAAAATGTATAATCAAACTCGGATGGATGGACAATTTCACAAGTTTCTGGAAATGTATCATATTTTTTAAGATAAAGCCGTTCTCTCAAGTTTCTCTAAAAGTTCTTCTATTGTTTCTCTGCACCAAATGTAATCTTTAAGATAATTTTCTTTTCTCTTTTAGTCTTGAACTTCCAAAGTTTCTCTTTGGTGAAATGAATTTACCACTTCATGCTTATTAAGTTAGGTTTTCCCTTTTTATTAACTCAGTAATGTTTTTCCAATAATGTTTTTTAAATTTAGTTCTGCAGAAAAAAGTTTTCAAGAATTAATTATATCAATATTGATTATTTTTATGTAACAATATCGATAAGAATACAAATATATTTCTTCTGTATTATTCTTTAAAATTTTAAAAATTACTATACCTGTATATAAATTACATCTAACCTTGCCGAATGTGTGTTGAAGTCTCCAAAGAAACATGCAAGCAAATGTCTTAGTATAGACCCTTATGATAATTATAAAGCTACATACTTTTTCACGAATATAATTTAAATTCATTGTAATTGTTATTTATTTAATGACTGAATGATTCCAGTGATGTGTTTAGTTGGTGAAACTCATTTTGTCGGGTGCAGTCCAGGCAACGAACAGTTATAGATGGAAATTTTTGGAACACAATTTTTGACTTCGTAACTTTGTTTGGGCTGGATAGGAGGTGAACATATCAAAAGTCCTCGCCTCTAGCCTTTAAGCCGGGGGGGAGGGGGGGTTTAGAATGTCCCATTTTTCGGGTTTTCACTTATATCTCGTCCTAGCGACATGATCCGCTCTTGAAAGTCTGTCATTTTGGGAAAAAACACACTTTTTTCTATTCTCGACCGGATATCTCTTAAACGATGGACCCAAAAAATAAATGTCGGTTATGGGGTTGTAGAGCATTCAGTTAGCTTCAATAATATATATTACAATACTATTTTATGTATTTTCTTTCAAACGTTATATACGCACTCACTTGGTCTTAACAAAACCATTGCCAATATAATGGTCAAGATGTTATATAATTGAGAGTGAATAACTGGTCAGAGGTCCGAAATTATATATTTCGTACTATTTATACTTCCAGTACTACCTATATTTACATAATGGAGTATATTTTGGACAATACAATGACTAGAAATGGTGAGAAATTGAACGGTTCATTGGTCGACAGTTGTTGCAAGATATCACGATGAACACTAAAACTGTTTTCACAGTTGGAGGAAAATACATAAAATAGTAAAGTTATATATATTATTCGAGCGAATAGAATGCTCTAAAATATCAAAGAGATATCCGGTCGAGAATAGAAAAAAGTGTGTTTTTTCCCCAAAATGACAGACTTTCAAGAGCGGATATTTTGAAAACTAAAGATATCTCGAAAAACTTCATTGACTAGAACTTGTAGGACATTTAATAAGCTTTCATTTGTTATAGAATAGTCATGTCGCTAGGACGCAGGGTTTCCGAGATATAAGTGAAAACCCGAAAAATGGGACTTACTAAACCCCCCCCCCGGCTCAAAGGCAACGGGTGAGGACTTTTGATATATTGACTACCTAACTAGCCGAAACAAAGTTATGAAGTTAAAAATTGTGTTCCAAACATTGCCACCTATAACTCTTAGTTTCCTGGGCTGTTAGTCGCTACATTTCAGATTTCACGATAAACGTTGAAATTATTTTTACGTTTGAAGGAAAATACATAAAATAGCAAAGTAATATATATTATTGAAGGGAATGCAATACTCTGCAACCCTATAACCGTTATTTATTATTTTGGTACATCGTTGAAGAGTTATCCGGTCAAAACGGGGAAAAAATATGCGGCAAAAGTGTTTTCCCCAAAATGACAGACTTTCAAGAGCGGATATTTCGAAAACTAAAGATATCTCGACAAACTTTATTGAATAGAACTTGCAGAAAATTTAATCAGCTTTCATTTGTTATAAAATAGTCATGTCGCTAGGACGCAGGGTTTTCGAGATATAAGTGAAAACCCGAAAAATGGGACCTTCTAACCCCCCCCCCCCTCCCCCCCCCCGGCTTAAAGGCTAGGGGCGAGGACATTTGATATGTTCACCTCCTATCCAGCCCAAAAAAAGTTACGAAGTCAAAAATTGTGTTCCAAAAATTTCCACCTATTGCTGTTTTCAAGCATTCGTTGCCTGGACTGGAGATAAAATAAAAAAAAAGCCACACTTAAGGTGGCGATACACGTTCTGGTCAAACCTCAAGGCCGGGACTGCACAGTCCAGTTATAGTAGACCCACTGTATGTGAATCAAATATCCTTTTCATTCTACTTTAATGGAATGTACAGTTAAACTCTGGTCTCAAGGCTTTCTCATACACGATGAGAATTATCTCAAGATTTGGAATGCGCAGTCCAAATTTCGACGCACGGTCTAAATTTCGACGGCACGCTTAGAAGCTACTATTTGATCTTGCCAAAGTAAACTTTGCAAATTTATAAATTATTTTAATCAGACCTTAAATGAATGAATACTGTATCCAAACACAACCACATATATATGTATCTATTTTAATTTAGAGAGTGGGACCTTTTTACAAGGTATGCCAAAAATGCTTAAAATACATTGGCTGTCATCAAGAAAATTAGATGTTGTATATTTCTGTATTATCATTTAAACTGTAGTTAAAATAGTAGTTTAAAAATTATTTAAAAAGAATTACGCACGAAAAGGTAATTACTTTTGATATTTTATAGTATTAATGGCACTAAATGACGCTTGTAATTTGATACTGATGGGGAAAAGAACATTTTCTAAAAACTTCACGGAATAGAGAAGCGACTTTTTAGTTCATTTAAATACAAATTGAATCCTTTTTAATGGACTTTTTAATCCTGCGCATCTGGAGGGTTCTCCATTCAGCCGTTTTTAGTAGAAATTAGAATTAATGAGAAAATTTATTAGTGAAATGAATATGCGTTTTAATTATACCATAAAGGAGGAAAAGGAGGTTTGGTGAATTATGTAGCCGACTGTGAATGATAAGAGCATTACTGATATAAAGTTCCAGCTTGGAGGATCCTCCAGTATCTTCATAAGTTCGCCATTTCCCTGCCAGAGAGAGAATATCCTCATTGTCCTACAATATTAAACACTCAGTAGTATTAAGATTGAGATACGACACAAGATAAATAGACGTGTGCAAGTGGCCAGCTAAGTGAAACAGAAGAGGCATTTTGCTAATGTTTTCCAAATGACGCTCTCTTTGTGTGGTTGAGTTCAATCATTTGATTGTGTATAATATGGAGCTTAGAGCTTCTCTTTCCAAATTGTGGCATTTTTTTTGGTACTCTTGAAGCACGAGATAAGGTACCAACTAAGCTAGATCAATCCTACAGTATCAGATACAGAAAAAAGGCCATCAACCACCAAGTGGAGTAGAGTTTGTGGTGGTATCTTTCGTAACAGGCGGAAGCGGGCGACAACGAGTGCTCTACAAACGAGTCAGATCTTTTTTCTATATAAGGATGTATATATATATATATATATATATATATATATGTATGTATGTATAAGGTAGAACAATATACTCTTAATGTTCCACTAAAACGAAGAAAATTCTATAGGTGCCTTTCGCAACAAACTACATTTGGATCCATTATCCAAAACATTGAATAGATGAATAGCAAGAGTCTTGGTAACTAAAACACCAAATACATAGACGGTAAGAAGTATATTTATGACGCTTAAGGATTGGCCTCTTATCAAACACCATTAGTTGAAAAATTATTGACATTTAAAGCTGACTAACGTGGTTTTAAAGCTCCAGGAAGCATTTACGGACCCATGTTGATAGGAACTTTTTTGCTAAAAATCGAATTTTCTATAATTACCTTGAAGCTCAAACACTACTTTGGGACACCCATTATGTATAAAAGGAAAAAAAAAAAAGAATAACAAGTCAAAGAATTATGGTTCTCTCAAACCTGCGTGGGACGGCGGGAGCGGAACAGAGTCCCGCTACAGGTGCGGGACAGAGTATCACTGGGACTTCCACACCGCAGAAGGAACTGGATTTCATTATTTGTTTAGTCAAGATAAAATGGTGTTTTTTAGAAATAAATTTTATTTTTTGTGAGAGCTTTAACTGTTATCGTAATTATTATCATTGAAAATTGTTTAATTTCTAAAAAATTATGAAACATTTTAATAATTTTCTAGTATTCTAAATTTTGTATGTATTTTTTTCTTATTATTTTATCCAAAATATATTTTATCTAACTAATATTTAGACTAAATTTAACTCTAAAACTAATGATGCTACGTACGAATTTTGTTAGATCCTTGTGACATGTACCGGATATAACTTTACACCTAGATCTAAACCAGAAATTTCTATTTACATATTTACATTATGGAATGATATAACACACTCACGATAACTCTCACGCACTCACACACAAATGCACAGAATAAAAGCTCATACACACACAAAAAAAAAATGATGAAGTACTTAATGTCCTGTTATTTACGTGCTTTAAAGAATTCTCTTAATTCATTCGAAGCGGTCGAATATCAAATAAATAAACAAATTTAAATAACTCCTGTAATGTAAGCTCGTTACATTAGTATCTTTTTGATAATCCCAGAATAGTAGAACTTCTACATTCGGCGACAGATCAAAGCCTTCAGGATTCAATATATATAATATACTCTCCCATGAATGTATTCTATCTGGATAAAAGAGTATTCTAAAAATAATATACTCTGCTATTTCCTTTCAGGAAAACATTCATTCATTTTAATGGTCTGATGTTATCGACTTAGAACCTTTTCTGGCCTAATAATGTTACAATCATCTTCTTACGCCCTGAAAGCAAAACAGTCGGTTAAATATTTTATATGTATATTTATATATATATATATATATATATATATATATATATATATATATATATATAAACTCCTCGTCAAAAAAAAACGCAACACCCTAAAATTTATTAATTTCACTGGGTTTTTACTGAAGCAGAGAATCATACCTTATTGTGTCTTATAATACAAGTACATAGGAGTAATAAAAAGTGTATTTCAGAAAAAAAAATTAATTCCCTTAATTACAAACAAAAAATAAAAATTTATCCTAAAAATGAAGAAACAAAATTTTAACTTTTTTAAAATTAAATTGACTATTCTTACACTAATAACCAGTGTTGCCACCTCTTGCTCGAACGACAGCCTCCATACGTGTGGGCATGCTTCTGATCAAGTCCTGGATGGCCTCCTGAGGTAATCTTTCCCACTCTTCCAAAACGGCAGCCTCAAGCTCCCTGAGGTTGAATGGTGCTGGTTCCCTGGCTCGAACGCTTCTTTTTAGTCTGTCCCATAAATGTTCTATGCAATTTAGGTCAGGACTCCGCGCTGGCCACTGCAATGTGTCGATATTGACTTCGTTTAGGTAGTCCCTAACAATACGGACAACATGTGGCCTTGCATTATCATGCATAAGAAATGCATTTTCACCAATAAATGGCGTATATGGCATGACATGGTCCTCCAAAATGTCTGCCACGTATCTTTGTGCAGTCAAAGGGCCCCCGCGAATCGAAACTAACTCCGTGTGAGCTTCCCATGAGATGCCACCCCAGAACATGACGGAGTCTCCACCATAAGGCTCCCTTCCGACTATACAACATTGGCTGTATCGCTCACCTGGCCTCTTCCACACTCTTCTGCGTCCATCAGGAGAGTTTAGCGCCACTCTGGTCTCATCGGTAAACAGGACTCGTCTCCAGTCATCGACAGTCCAATCTCGGTGCTCCTGGGCAAACCTAAGGCGGGCTCTTCGGTGCTCTCTGGAGAGAAGTGGTCCAACCATGGGCCTTCGTGCCCTCAGTCCAGTATTCCTCACTCGTCTCGTAACTGTTGATACCGAAACATGTAAGTTTCGGACACCAGCGACCAAGTTTCTTAAGTCGTTTGCTGTTATTAGCCGATTTCTGAGAGTCTGGAGCCGGATAAAACGGTCATCTTCCGCTGATGTGACCCGTGGTCGGCCCGATCCAGGTCTTCTTGTGCATCCTCCTGACTCTCTGAATCGTTTCAAGGCCCGTGCGACAGTTGAAAAGTGGACCCCAAGTCGGTTAGCAATGTAACGTGTGCTACGGCCTTCTTGGTGCATCGTCACTGCCCTTATTGTGTCATCTCTATCTAACCGTGCCATAATTACTAACGAATTCTAAAATAATGCGTACTTGATGAAACTGAGCCCTAGTAACTTTTTTTTGCATCGCTAAGTCGATAAGAATGACTATGGAATTAGTGCTGTTTATAAACAATAGGATTAAAGATAAGAAGAAGTGCTGGAATTCAAATGAAATTGTTGTTTTTCCCCTCCTATGTATTTGTCTGATTTGAAACATCAACATAATATTTTTTATTTCAATTAAAAACTTGTGTAATCAATAAATTTTAGGGTGTTGCGTTTTTTTTGACGAGGAGTGTATATATATGTATGCGCGTTAGATTTTGCCTTAATTAGGCATCATTAAAATTTATATATAACTATATATATATAGTTATATATGTGTCCGTTAACACGATACAGGCTAGAGTTTTTGTTTTTTCGCCAAGAAACTTGGTATGTAGTATTCCCCCATCGTCATTAACCAACAAAATCGGTCCATCTGGAGGGGGGATTTATTCCGGAGCCAAAGTAGTTATTTGTCAATACCAGCCGTAATTTTTGTTATATTTTAAAGAAACTCGTTATTCGTTGTGGTCAACTGAAGAGACAAATTTGTTGTAAAAATAAACTGAATCGGTTGACTGGAATGGGGGGTTTACTCCGGACAGAAATTACTAATTTCCTTATACCGGTCGTATTTTCTGTTGTATTAGTACGAAACTCTTTATACGTCCTGGCTATCTCATAAGAAAGAATTGTTGTGAAAATGAACTAAATCGGTCTATTGGAAAGGGGGGGGGGGTGTTACTTTGTACTATGTTTGAATTGAACTCTTCCGCCAAACGTAGGTTCGCGAAATTCATCAAGATCAATAGATCAAAATGTGAAGCCTTGTGTACTTATTTTGTAGTGTAGTGCCCCACATACACAAAACTCCGGAAGGAAATTAATTACAAAATTAATAATTGAAACAGCTGCTCATAACAGGACGTTAAATTTAATAATAATATATTATGCCAACGGCCATAGCCCGTTGAATACACCGGTCCCCTACCCAATTCTGAGGAAAGTGCTTAGTTATTCAGCTCCTGCGTGACGGACTTTTATAGATATATGTATTTGTACGATATCTTCCATTCCGGCTGAAGCTAATTAGTTCGGACAGGGTTCGAGGATGACGTGACGTATATGGTATTTGATAGAAGGCAGCTGCCGGAAGTTTGGGTTTTATGGAGACGTGATAGGGGTAAAACTGACTGGCAGGCTCTCGGGAAATCTCCTAACATCCCAAGGAAAAACTAAACCAGCTTACGCTTTAAATTCGATCATGATAAGACTCGGATTATCCTTCACTCTACCGTTCTTATCATTTTCTTAGGGAAACACACAGCCCTCAATATCTACTAGATTACTATCAGTTATTGACTTTAGATATTCTAAAAATAAAAATAGTTAACCTTCTTATCCAGGTCAATATCTATAGGTTGCAATTCCTCCTGAAAATCCATGGTGATGCAGGGAATTTTCTCAGCGAGCTCATGATAAAAACCCGACTCGCAGGAACTGCATCATCTTAACGCGGTTCCGTTCGTATCCCTAGTCTCATTTGGAATGATTAAAATAGAAACAGTTATTATTTTGATTCCACATTTCTTGAAAGGTCTTGATTTATGATCTTACCTAGATGTGTCGGCCAACCTCAGAAAGGCCCCCGCTAGGGAGTTGAAAAACTATATCTTGGAAATCCATATTTCTATTAAATTGTTTTTCTTATTTTACTTTACCTGTTTTATTTTCAAATACATTATCCAACTATAAGCAATTAAAAAGTAACAAGGAATAAAATCAGACAAAAAGAACAGTTCGAATAAGCGAAATCAATTACTTTAAAGTTTTAAGCACTTATTTCTCTGATTGACATCGCCCAATCAAAACTTTCTTCAGAACCTTTTTTGTAGAGCATTTAGTAAGCTTTCTAGTGGTAATCTTCCGTTTACCAAGATTCTTAACCGTTTTCGAGATATTAAGGAAAGTATACAAAGTTACCAAAACTTTTCATGTCTGTTGATAACATATTTTATTCTAACCCTTCCTTAACTCCAAACTTAACCAAAATTTCAACATATTAGTTTTAATGAATGTTGAACATGCAGAAAGTGTTTCAACTGAATCCCATGATTCTAAGTATCCAAACCAAAAACGGTATTCAACAACTATTTTCCAATTTTATCGAAAACGGTTAAAGATATCGCCTTGAAAATGGTTTCATTCGTTTTTCTAGGCCAAGAAGCCTATAAAACGAGTACTTGCAAGTATATGAAGTAAGCGGAACGAACTTCATATACTTGCTGGTTAACGAACTTGACCTTTCAAATTAGACGAAAGATTTTTGTACAGGTACAACATGTAGTTGACCTTTGACCATGGGTTGTTGTACCTCTGACCACGTAAAAACAACACAGCAGTGCAGAAAAAAAATTGTATTCAGTAATATTGTAATTAATTACAAATTTAATAAATACAGGAGAAGGATGTAGGCATAATAAAAAAGCTATTATTGATATTATGTTATGCTTAATATGCTGAAAAATCCAATCGATAAACGTTCTAACTGTCGAGCAGATCCACTAGCAATAGTAGGGTATGGAAGTTTAGCCACAATGTCTTCAACATCAATGTCATACAAATTTTCATCTTCTCTTGTAAACTTGTCACTTAATGTTTGTTTTTTTCAAATATTGGATCTTAAACATTGGACATTTACGAGGTTTATCTTTAGGCCAGCCCCTATTTGACATTTTCCTTGCCTGCACTTTTCGATGGTGTCTGACAACTTCAAGTGGAACGATAAGGGGGGATAGGTTTGAACTGCTACACTCAGGATTGATAAAGTCAGTTTGAACTTATTTCATTTATTTTTTTTTTTAAATTCTTTGAACAATCGAAGCAACCAATATTAATTATTTTTAAAAAAATTGTAGCAGAAGAACATAAAAGTTGAATTTTAAAAAAATTACTCAGGTGTGTTGTACCTTTGACCTGGTCAAAGGTACAACAACTAGTCGTGGTCAGAGGTACAACACCCTGGTAGTGCAAATTAAAAGCATGCTAAAATTTTAGGGTTAAGATAAATCAATTTCAAAAGCTACGCCATGTTCCTTATTGTAATAGCTACTTTGTCAAATAAAAAGACATAATAAAAAAAATATTATGAGGTAAAACGTCATCAATAAATAACTTACATTTTTATGATAGAAATTCATAAGTTTTTTTTTCAAGAATCCTCTTTGACTTGAAGAATCCAAAGTAGGTTACACAAGCCCTCTAGCGAAGGAGCTAAAAACTAATTACACCAAAATTTATAAAATGTTGCGACATGCCGCCACAGCCTCGGTGGTCAAAGGTACAATATGGTCAGAGGTACAACAACTTCCCCTATATATAACAACCAAAAAATCGTTCTCATTGTTTTACTAGAAAATTCGTTTTACTGTTATAATCAACTGTAAATATGTGCATCAGTAACGATAACTTCAGTTGGAGGCTATGAGGAATGTTATATAGATAGGAGAATTCAAAACAAACCTATGTATACGCCATCATAATATTGGCCACAGCCATCTTGATTACCACAGCCACTACAAACTTATAACTAATACCTTTTATAGTTTCTTAGCTTCTTTTACTACAATATTTATTTTACTGATAAATTCAATTTAAAACAAAAAACAACCAATTAAAAAGTGAGATAAACAAAATGAAAAACTCTTCAGTTTTAAGAACTGAAGGGAACTGAAAAACTTTTTCAGTTTTAAGCGCTTATATCTCTGATTGACGTCGCCCCATCGAATATTGCTTCAGAATCTTTTTTGTAGAGAATTTAGTAAGCATTCGAATGGTCACCTTCCACTTACCACGATTTCCCAACCGTTATCGAGATATTTACGAAAAATGTATGACGATCCGAAAACTTTTCATGTCTATTAATACATTTTTTTTTTATTTTTTTTTTTTTTTTTTGCATACTTCCTTAACTCCAAATATAACCAACATTTAAACATATTAGTTGGGATTAATTTCCAAGAAGTAGAAAATATTTCAATTGAATCCCGCGATTCTAAGTACTCACAAAAAAATAATGACTTACAAAAACATTGATTCCACTTATCTCAGAAACGGTTAAAGATATCGCCTTCAAAATGGTTTCATTCTTTTTCTTATGTTAAGAAACCTATAAAAAAAGTACCTGCAAGTATATAAACTCAAAAACGTAAGCGTTACGATTTTTTTTTGCGCGAATTTTGCCCCAAACACTATCTTCTAGTGGGCGGATTTTGCTGGTTAACGAACTTGACTTTTCAAATTAGACGCCAGATTTTTGTACCAAATTTCGTCAAAATCGGACCATTATTGAGCTTGCTAGAGAGCGAACAGAGAAGCATATATATAAATATATGCATATATATATATATATATATATATATATATATATAAATTTGAACCACCTATATTTTCGTGATCTATGGGGCCTGAAACGAGAAAGTTTCTGGTCGGCACGTCCGGATCGCGTCATGAGGTCAACCTCATAAGCGGGTTCTGCCTATGGAGATAGGGAGTAACCGCGCTAAAAATTCAAAAACAGCTGTTAATAAAAGAATCTATCTTAGAAACGTGCGCCAAATTTTCCATTCTACAATAGATTAAGACCTAATTGTTGTGACGGACGGACTTTACAAATACCACATATAGATAAAGACGCGGCGATATTAGTAGGCTTAGGGCATGATTAGTATTACCCTGCCTCCGTAGAAGGTACATGAGACGAGAGGACTTCTTAGCAAGGTAGGACTTAAGAAATGTTTTTTAAAGTTATTTTAAAATCTGGACTTCTAAAATATTGTATATTTTAAATATGTTTAATATTGGGAGGTAAAAAATAAATTTTGTTCTAGAGATGCTCCTGATGAGGTGCGAATGAAATAAGGCACGAAACATGTAGGGCATGCAAAATAAAGTCATCTACAATAATAATAATAATACATATATATATATATATATATATATATATATATATATATATTATTGTATATATATATATATACAATATAGTATTTTTCAATATGGAATATTGTATGAATATGGAAAATGTCTTAGTTTGCATTGGGCTAAAAAACGGCGGCATTTATTTGCATTCTATGTGGATGGATAAATCCCGTATAATACTAATAAAAAGAGAAGAGACCCCGTGGATGGTGGTTTTAAGGTTGAGGGTACAGAATAAATAAATAAAATGTGGCTATGGGCCAGAGAGAGGATTTTCCAAAGTGACAGACGAACTGACAGCCAGTGAGTTCCGCTTGTATACCCCAACACTCTCCAGGGTTCAATCTAAATCTATAGATGTGTTGGGGATTAATCTTCCCTGCCATTCTGGGAGTAGAGAATTTTATGAAAATATAAATATAAACAGTCAAACATAAAAAAAAAAAAAAAAAAAAAAAAAAAAAAAAAAAAAAAAAAAAAAAAAAAAATGCCAGTTTACTCCAAACGTAAGCATATTTTTGAATTTATTTGACGAAATATAAATTATTGTTTAACGATTGTATTTGTTCTTTAATCTACTCTCTAAAACAAATGATTTGGTGAAAGAATCATGTCGATATAATTTTCTAAACTCGATGTATAAAATAAAGAATTTTCAACCTGTTTTATTTTATTTTCCAGCTCCCAAGGCTTTTGAACGGAACGCTCGGACACCTGTCGACTATTTTTCGATGTAGAATCAACAGAGAAAAACAGGCCACGAGTGGCAGATACTAGGGAGATGTCGTCAGTACTAGAGATTGACGACTTTTAAAAGATCGATCTTTATAACACGATATATAGATTTTTTTAATCGTTCTATGTAGAATACCGTAAATTTAGGTTTTTTTGTTTTTTAATTTCAAATATTAAAATACTTAATCTCACCTCTTGTTACTCAGTCGCATTTCTGCAGAATTCTCATTTGTTTAACTGAAGAAAAAAAAATACAGAACAGTGTACTATGTCCGGTAATAGACTTTTAATATAACAATAAAATTATACGACTCGATACCTTCCGTTTATCCAAATAGAGGGAAGAAGGTTATATAATAAAACTAACGTTTCAAACTGGGTTCTTAATTTGTATAACCATTTTTGTCTATTATTACACAGGCACAGAAAATAAAAAAAAAGTGTTTTTTTCCAAAGACACTATACACATATTCTTATTTATTTCGACACGCTGAATCTGAATCCGGAAATTTGACCTTCAAATGTTTTTAAAACTGACGTTATGGAGTGAAACAGACTCTGGATACGAATTCAGCGTGTCGAAATACATAAGAGTATATGTATGGTGTCTTTGGAAAAGTCCAATTTTTTATTTTGTGTGCCTGTGATATTATTATTTTATTCTATTTTTTTCTCATATGACATACATATCCGTACATGTAATTAATTTAATATGTAATACATATCCGTAACCAATACATTCCAATATGATGTAACAATAGTTGTTTCATTATATATTATTTTTGATGAGAAATAGTTTTAAACATTTCTACTATTAGGTTACTGATATATTTTTCATATTATCAAGTATCAAAACGAGTTGTTTCTCGAATGAGAATCGATTCTTACCGAAAAGTTATACAAATTTCGTAGGTGAACGAAGACACTAGACGATAAAAATCGTTAGTGCTTGCAGTCAAACATATAAGCAATAAAATATCAGTGCTTTTTGTACGTTTCCTCCCTTCCCCCATTAGGCGGAAACCCGCTTATACGTGATCCTAATAAAGGAGTCCGCAAGTGCCGACAGCAAAAATACATGTTTCAGAACGTATAGTCCACCTAAATGACGGTGGTTGAAATTTGTATTTATGTGTTAACGTATAAAGATTTTCTAACGTAGCAAAAGGATTTTTTAAGGCTATATCTGCGACCGTTTTCGAGCAGAAACGATAAAACTAGTTTTTCTAGGGTTTCACACTGTGTAATTTCCGCTATGTTAGTTTTTTGTGCGTAATATCGCCTAAAATATCACTTTTCTTCAATATGTTATTGGATTAGGTGTTCAGTTTTTTTCGCTAAATATCAAAACAAATATTTACTGCCTTAATTCCAAGTCGTCCAAATGACACTAGAGACAAGAAAGTTGTGGAAACACGCCAAGATTTCGCAGTTCCTGCGAGTCGGATTTTTTTTTATTTCTCCAGGCAATCGTGCCAATATCTTACAATTAACCTAAACTAGAAATCAGGATCTAAAATTACTTTTGTATGAATTTTTCGTCTATCGAATACAGAACATATACACGTACTTGTTAATCCAGAGATGGTAGCAATTACTAGATACAAAATAGTTGTCGATGTGCTAGGGGAATAATATTAAAAATGTCCACCTGCCTGCAAGTGCCACATAGTACTTATACGGCTTGAAATTTGTAATGCTTATTATAGAATTCTGCTTTTAGTGGGAGAAACAAATACATCCAAAAGCACGAGCACCGTTTAATCCGTCTGGGATACCATCGAAATTCATGTCAGAAAAGTCAGAAGGGAAGGCCAGGATAGACGGAATCCAGAACACATCTGTCAGGGCAAAAGTAGAAGGCCGTTAGAAATCATCCTAAAAGAATATGAATCAAGATGGATTTAGCAACTCCTATGGATAAGTCCAGGAAGGATGGCAAGGATGATATATGAAACTCTGGTGGAGGAACGGGGACCCAGAGAAACACCTGGGATTACCTGTGAAGCGAGGAATGGACTGGAAATGGAGAAGGGAGTTGTACTATTTTTAGTACGCTGTTCCCCGGCGTGCCTTGCTACACCTACTTTCTGTCTATGACTCTCCCCGTATCATGATCTACCTGTATACCCTGTTACGTCCAAATTGGCCAAACGGTGAGAATTTATTGAGTAATTTATAATGCAGCCGGCAGAGGCCAGCACCACAGCAATTCATAAAACTGCCGACAGAGGCCAGCACCACAGCCTGCCAGTTGATGGCTCAGAAGAAAGGCCAGCGCTCCTCAGTTAGACAGTGACTGTTGATATAAAATTGAAATAAACTACATTACATGATTTTATAATGATGTAAAGTCATCAATGAGTTCAAGATATTCTAATTATCAAGAACATCAATAATTAAATTTATATATATATATATATATATATATATATATATATATATATATATATATTATATAGAAATGAATCGCTAAATGTGTTGGTAAGCGCAAATCTCGAGAACAACTGAACCGATTTCGCTAATTCTTTTTTTATAATATTCCTTGAACTACGAGGATGGTTCTTACGAAGAGAAAAATTTTAAAAAATTGCCCGAAAAAGTCTAAAAACAACACTTTTCGGGTCTTTTTCACTTCCTTAACGCAAATTCATTTTAAATAAAAACATATGTTCTCAATTATAATATTTTTAACAGTTAACGTATTAGGTTTTTTGTGTATAGGCAAAAAAAAATTAAAAAAATAAGAACAAGTAATCACTAGGTGACAATAGAATCACATGTTAATAATGCAATTTAAATTAATTTATATTTGCGTAAACGAAGTAAAAAAGACCCCACTTTTCTATATTCCCATACAAAAGATTCGTAATAATACTTAAAGGTCAATTAGAACTTTAATACCATACCATCAAGTTTAAGTGTTAGTGGAGGGGTTCTGGGAAGGAAAAACAATTGAGTGACATTAGTATCGTATAAATATTAATGTCAATATTTGTCAAATTTTATACGATAGTAACATTACTCAAAAACAAATTGTCTATGGTAAAATGTAAATGATCTGTGGTAAAATATTATTTGAAATTTAAACATCTCTTTGCTGTGTATCTATAATATTACTGAATCTAAAAGCCACAAATTTCTATAAAATTACCTATAAGGCGGAAGAACCCAGACAAATGCAAAGAATCAGATTAATTATCAATCTAATTGTATTGCCCAGGAACGTGAAGATCGCAATGAACGTGAAAGAATTCGGTTAAGACAGACCCGTGAATCGCGACATTCGACTAATAATGGTGCAAGTTTGAATCGAGCTGCTGTCAATTGATTACAGTGCCTACAACTGTGTTGCTATTGGACCTATGAACTCAGTTTGACTATAAACAAATCCCAGGGGCAGTCATTAAGTGTTTGTGGTATTAATCTAGAAAACCCATTTTTCTCGCATGGTCAATAGTATGTTGCCTGTTCTCCTGTTGGAAAACCATCAGCTCTGTTTGTTTACGCGACTGGCAATGAAACAAAAAATATCGTGTTGGTACACGATATTTTTTATTATTAATTAAGTATCATCACTTATTCTTAATTAAGTATCATTTTTATTGTTGTACTTAATGGTTTAAGTACAACAATAAAAATGATACTTAATTAAGAATAAGTAAATATATAATGAAATATAATAAGTAGGAATCATAATAAGAAATCTGATATTGTAATTTTCATTGTGATTTTTAGTGACTATTAAAATAATTTTAAGTGCTTTATAATTTTTATTTTTTGACATAATGTAATTGTTGACTTATTAAGTTTCTTTTTTCTTTTCTTTCTCATCTTACTAGTTGACCCGGTGTCCCAAATAGCAGAATAAGTATTAAAAAAAATAATAATTAAAGAATCGACTGTTAGGCGGTACGAAGTTCGCCGGATCAGCTAGTATATATATATATATATATATATATATATATATATATATACATATATGTATATATATATATATATATATATACACACACATTGAACAACTGGTTATAGGAAATAAAAAGGAAAATAAATTCCTTGCTACACGTCTAAGAATTTCACTTTTTACAAGAAATACATAAATAAATATCGTTATACAAACAAATATTTTTATGTAAGGAAAAACAATAAAAATATGCATAGTTAGTTATACCTTTAATAGAAAATTATAATATATTAGTAATTATCATTTGAATTTAAATAAACCCGGAGCACATGGTTGGCTAATCAGCATTTAGGCATGCCTTTGCAAGAGAGTAGAATATTTAATAAGGACGATTGTCCCCATTGTAATTCTAGGGAAGCTTTGATTTGTCGTTTTTTTTTTTTGTTTTTTTTTTTCTGAATTCTAAATAAATTTAAGCTCGTTCAATTGCGTTATATTTAATTGTACTAGAATTGTTTATCAGCTGAAATAATTTTAATTCACCTGCTGAATTATTTTGATTATTCATTCCATGCCTGTTCAGGAAATAAAATAATATTAACTTTCCTGGGTGAAACTGAGTAAACGGTTTGTTGACATTTTAGCGCGGTTCCTCCCTCCCCCATAGGGAGGAACCCCGCTTATAAGGTTGATACAATGAAAAAATCCGGAAGTGCCGACTAGAAAATTTCGCGTTTCAGAACCCCTAGAGATCGAAAATAACGGTGGTTCAAATTTGTGTATATATATATATATATATATATACACACACATATATATATATATATATATATATTTGTCTGTTCGCTCATTTCTGGCTTCCCTAATGGTCCGATTCTGATGAAATTTGGTACAAAAATCCGTCTTCCAATTTGAAAGGTCAAGTTCGTTAACCAGCAGAATCCGCCCACCGGAAGATGGCGTTTGGGGCGAAATTCGCGCAAAAAAAAATCGTACCGCTTATGTTTTAGCGCTGTTCCTATCGAGTGATTGTTAAGGCTATTGATGAAGAGTATAAAGTGCTTAAGAAATCTAGGGGGGAAATGATTTGATTCTAACAAATATTTAGGTTATAAGATCACATAATTTTTAAGAAAATATGCTGGAATTTGTGGCAATTTTAGAAATTGATTTTTATTCATATCTATCAACATAAGGAAAATTTCGTTGTTGCTTATATGGAACATTACATATGATATTCAAGACATCAGATAGAATCCATGGAGATCGTGCCTTTGAAATGTATATTGATAGATAGACTCAGGAAACTATCATGGCAATGAATGGATCAATCCCTGATGACAATGTAGGTACCTCAGCAATGACACCTACGCTCTTGACTAATTCTCGTCTCTTCCTACAGGTCGGCAGGGGCTATCGTCGCTACCTCCCTTAATTATTCAGACATGTAATTAGGGTAACAGATGTTAGCTCTGACGTATATATACCTTTCATCAAAGCCCTTTCAATCCCTCTCTCTCTCTCTCTCTCTCTCTCTCTCTCTCTCTCTCTCTCTCTCTCTCTCTCTCTCTCTCTCTCTCCCCCCCCTCTCTCTCGGTACCTATCTCTCACTCTGAGTTTCCCATATATTGCACACATATAAACACAAACAACATACGCACACACTTTGAACATATCAGCAAAACAACAACTCATAGTCAACAGACAAAAACCATACCGCGTTCAATCAATACACCGGTTCACATCCGATCACCGGACTTATGCAACATCTAGCTCGGTTTGTATTCAGATGAAAGGCAACTTGAGAAAACCTGTTCGTGTTGGCTTTTTACAAAACGTACCAACCTGGTAATAACCGAGAAGTGGACACTTAAGATAAGAAAATACTCAGAAAGCTAAAAATACGTCGCCTTTGTCGATCGAATGATATGCGGAAGCTTTTGAGACGTCCAATGAATCTCTTAGTTCTCTTTTAGGAGGGGTCAGTATTCAACTCCCGCGCCTGTATAAAAACTATGATTGGTGTTTAAAAAAATCCTACTCTTGATGGGAAAATAAAAAAGAAATTTCTTTTAAACCAGTACAAACATTTAAGATTACAATCTAAATAAATCGAAGGTCCTGTATTGATTAACAAGTTGAAGATAAAGAGTAACCGATCCATTATTTGAACAAACTCACCTAACAACCGAGATCCTCTTTTCCCATTCAAGTGGAGCCTACCATTCCAGGCTACTGAATCCCTAAACATAAATCAGCTGATTTATTCAGAATAAATTACAATATATAAGAACCGCTTTATGCTTACCCCGGAATCTTGTAGCCAATTTAATCCCATGAATCTCAATACAGGCTACAACCCGAAGAAAACTATTATTTAAATTCACAGACATTTTTCGGCTCTCATCAAAAGCACTCAATCAATGAGGGTTCTTGGTCATTCCATGTCAGTTCAACCCAACCATGACACTCATGATCTGAGATTTTAATGAAACTTTGCATGTCGATGAACTTCCTTTCATCGATATAACTAAAGATATAAAATAGTTTTGCACTATCTTAAAAGGTTTATTTTTTTGCACCCTGCTAAAATTTATGAGAGTTTTCATCGAATAGACAAAGGAAGTGCAATTTGTTCTTGCATTGGAAATAACGTACGTTTATACCTGGTTTATTTAACAACCAATGTTGATGCAATTTTGTATCACAATACTTTAATAGATAAGGAAACCAGAAGAAAAATTAATATAACCGTAAATTAAGTAAAAATGGTCTGAAAAAAATCCCACATCTTTTTTTCAATGAAATACGGCGTTCCACTTAGTGTGGACGCTATATTTGATTAAAAAAAAGATTATTATTTATTCTTTTTGGATTTTTTTCCAGACCATTTGTAATGACTTTACGGTTATATTATTTTTTTTTCTGGCTTCCTTATCTATTGAAATATTTTAATAAAAAAATTCATCAGTATAAGTCGATAAATAAAGAAGGTATGATTTCTTTTCTATGCAAGAACAGATTTCACTTCCATTGTCCAATCGTTGAAAACTCTAAAATTTCAAAAACTTTAGCAGGGCGTAAAAAATAAACCAGTTGAGATACAGAAAAACTATTTTATATTCTTTATTATATCAATGAAAGGAACAAACATGCTAAGTTTCATTAAAATATGATATCACGGGTGTCAATTCGTATTTTGTTGGGTGGATTTGACATGGAATGACCCTTCTACAAACATAAAACGAATGGTCAGAGCCTTATGTCGCTAAATTATATAAAACTATGAGTTTTTTTAAATATATTAATATCCTTTGAGAGTATGATTTAATGCGAGTTCTCCTACATTAAATGGTGTGGACCTTAATCTACGCGTACGGTTGTGGGCCAGGCCAAGTTCCGTCCTAGGCACACTACGTTACACGAAGTATTAGAGCCGATTTTTAACCCTTACATAACTTTCAACCATTTAAAGATAATGTTATGCAATTTTACGTGGGTATTAAACTAATAGATGTGAGAAAAATGGGAAAGTTTTATAATTCTACATTAAAGTTTTTCTGAGATATAGGTGACGGAATATCGTTATACAACTTACTGACTCACAGATTCACTCATCAAAATTATTACTTCCCGAAAAGCTAAATACTTGACATTTTGCTGGTGTGCCCCTTTTGTACTTGTTCCTTCGGAAACCCATCATTCCTTCCGAAACATATCTTCACAGGTGTCATATGTATATTATATGTCACCTGTGAAGATTAATAAATAGGTAATCCACCGCTGCTTAGTTAATGTATGTTAAAAGGACTTCAGTCTAATACATAGTTGCCATAGAAACATTGTCCTAATTTTATTATTCCATGCAACAAGGACTCCAGTCTAAAATCAGTAGTTTTGAGAAAACTAGACTGAAGACCTTTCTGCATGGATTAGGACTAGGTTTCTATGGCAACTATGTATTGAATTGAAGTCCTTTTAACATAAAAATGTGTAGTTTCCTTCAGAGACAACGAATCCATCACTAAATCATATTGAGAAAGCCCTGTTTGCGTGGATCGATTCAATTGCGTTAAGAATTTGAAAAGAAGAATTCTTTCACTACGTTTTTTAATATTGGCTCTTATCTAACAAGCAAAAGTGCACAGATTGTAGTTTCAAAAACAGTAAAATTACAATAAAGTGAATATAATTTTATTCACTTCGATTTTGTTTTCTTTATTTCCTGAGACTTCGTTATTGATTCTTCTTTTCTCTGCCCATTGCCACATTGCAGCAACGTTAGTTTTCACCATCCCATCCGATAGGATAGTTTATTTTAGTTTCAAAATACGCTGCGCCGCCTTAGTAGTTTGTGGGAGCCATGGAAGAATATTATTGTTTTTAAGCTTATGAAATAGGCATTATTAAGTGTACGCTTTCTTTTTATAGTAGAAAATTAGTTGAAAGCAATAGTCTATTGTGTAACACTAATACTTATAAATATATTAGTGATAATGTTCTAATAAAACATTGAAAATTTATATACAACATTCCGCTGGAGATTTGGTAAGGCGCCAAAAATGTTGTAGAAATTCTAGCCAGGGGAAAATCATTAATAAGACCTGTGAATATGCATATTAATTTTGTCGGAGCTCCTTCTTTATGAGTGTATTTTAAATAAATTTATAAAATATATTTTTAAATAATCCAGAAACCCAAAGAGCTTCTAAGGTAGAACTCATATTTAAGTATATATGAATGAACGTCGACAGATAACGTTATCAGCATGTGCGTGCTCTTCGTCCTTTTATGTGAATTACGATAAAGTAGAGAATACAGCGATGGGGCAACAGGTATGCTTTTCAGAGATGGAACTTTTCTTCCCACAATAAATCTTTCTCGAAGAGCTCTTGAGGGGAGCGGATTGCAGTCCTTTATACCACCATCCTGCTAGATAATCGAGAAGGGTTTGGAAGACAGCTGTCTATATGCAGACGTAGCTCTACCAACATGAAACATCATTATCAAATCATATCCCAGTTACCCTTACATTATATTTGCCTGATAGATTAAATAATTCTAGCTAGATTGAATTGGCTAAAGCTGATTTACATCTAATGTAAACGTTAAATATATATATATTTGTGGTTGCCCTACTAAGGATTTCGTTCGATATGCGTAGATTTTGCGTGACGGAATTATTTCGATGGAACCTCGACTTCCAAAGTCATTAGGGGCCGAATTTCTATTGCTTTTCGCCGTTTTTAAATATCCATTTAGAAGTTTGAAGTGGGGCTTTTTCAAAGTTAAAAAAAAATCAACCTTTTTCACGCTACAATCGAACCAGCATCTAAACAAGGAGCTCTACTGTTTTATTCGGTTTTACTATATTAGTTGTAATTAATGATTTTTGTTCTAGACGCTGTGTCCTTAAAACATTACTTACGCAAGGACTCGGATAGTATATGAAATCACCATAGGTCGTGGCTGCCCATAATTGTTGCCTATTTATTCATCAAAGATCCTAGTGTCTGGCTTCATTGCGCGGATTGTAGTCTATCTATATTATACAGGAAATATTTAATTCTGTACTTAGGTAAATATTGATTGTTTTAGACAAAATATTGATTTATGCCTAATATAACCGGAGTAAGTCTGGATTAAGCATGGCACAATAAACAACACAGAGTTAGATACATACCTACAATGTTATTAACATGCGTTTTGTTCCTTATCAACCAGGTGCTTTTTTTTCTTTCGTGTTTAACGGCGTATCAACAATTAGGCTATTAACGCCTGGCTATCTACAGTTTTGCCACCCTTTTATAATATCAACAGCACGTGGTCGGTCACCCATTCAGGTTCCGACTACGCCGACGTTGCTTTACTTCGCTGATCTACAGGAACTGGTGGATTTAACGTGGCTATGGCCTTTGGCTCAACCAGGTGCTAATTTCCTGATATGTAATAATCATAAAAAAAACACGAGGCTGATATACCATTATTTGATAAACATGCGTAATAAGCGCCATCAAACTAAGGGTTCTACTGTGGAGAAATCTAGAAAAGTATTGATTTAAAATAAAATTGGTCCCTACGTCGTAAAAATTAAGGGCATTCGTAAGAGTTGCCTTATTATAAATTCGTGCATTAGAGAAGTAAACAATTAAATTTTTTTGCTTCTGACAATATCAGTTAATATATTTATTATAAATAATTTTTTATTCGACTAAAGAGTTTTTAAAAATCCTGGGTCTGGAGTGTGAGAGACTGGAGAGAATGAGGGGTATAGGGAGAGCTAATTCATGCCGTATCCTGGAATAGGGTGCTCGGTAAATATGGAAAATTGCCTGGAGGCACTGGAGTGATGCCAGGCCTCAGGAGCGTTCTCCGTTCCAGGATTCTCCCCGTTTCAATCACCCTGCATCCTCCTCCAGCATTTGTCCAAGGTTTACTATTTACCACTATGTTTATACTAGATTTTCTGGAGATAGTTTTCTCTTTGCGAAAACATAAAACAGGCTACTCTTGATTCAGGCAGACTTGAACAGTCCGCCTGAAAGCCGGTCCCCTGAACGTGTATATCCGGCCGCCTGAACAGTCTTAACTGACAGACCGGCCGCAATACATGTACGTTCAGGCGACCGACAATGTGAACAATTTTCTTTAAACTTTTTCTGTAAGTAATGAAGAAACAAATTTTAATTGTTCAAAGTTATGGAAAATTGGCTCTCCTAAACAATTGCAAATATGTGACAAAGTCCTTTATCTCCGGGGTAATAGAAATATTTTGATTGTATTTAATGTGAAAAAAATGTTAATGTATGTGTACAAAATGTTGTTACATATGTATATATATATGGTTAAAGGATTGTTTAGAAAATTGCTGAACATTCAATAGGAGTTCTTAATACGCGACGAACTGCATCAGCGGTCTTACATGACTTGTCAGAGAAAATAGCCAAATTGTTTGTAATATTAAAGTTTACTTACCTGTATGATAGAACACAATGCATCAAATTTATTTATTTTTTTTACATTTTAACGTCCATTATTATTAATAAGAATTTTAGGACGGATTATCCATAGGTCACCACCCCTTTCTAGCCAGGATAGGGCTTTCTCCAAAGAAAAGCCACCACCCCTAGTGGGAATCGGACCCACATCCCTTAGAAGAGAGTGTTAAGTGCTCACGCCTTAACACTCACGGCCACCATGCCTCTATGTGAATACATAAAATAAAAATTGGAAGAAATTAATAAATAAAACAGCAGATGAAGCAAAATAGTTCTACAGATTTATAATTTAATACCAACTCTATCTATCAAAATGATTGAGTCGTATTGTCCTATAATATTTAGTTGTGAGAATACTTATTTAGGTTATTATTAATGAATGCAGGGTTCACTACCATATTTCTAAGAAATGTGCTAAGTTATGCAGCTCCTGTTTCACGGGCATTTTTTTTTATTATTATTATTATTTGCTTCATTACTTTTAATTGATTCTTTCTAGAAATTGTATGCCTTCCTTAGAAAAATCTAGTTAAACGATAATCTGATACTTCTTGTGGTTGCTGAAGTTCAACTATAATGACAATTGTGGTTCCTATAGGAATTAAAGTTAATCGACTTGAGACAGAGAGCCAATTGCCTGCAGTAGTTCAGCTGATTAGCAGCGCCCTCTGGAATACTAACAACCAAATCTTAAGAAATAAACTCATTCTTTTCTCTAGGGTTTCTGATTACCGTGGTATATTGTTATCTATTTTCTTCAGACATTTGTGATTACCCCTTAGTTAGTTAGTTCTAAGGCACAAGCCCCTCATGGCCATCTTAGATTTAAGAAAAAGTCCGAATCGTACGAACTGAATCATCTTAGCGCGGTTCCGTTCTTATCCCCAATGTCGTTGATTCTAAGTACCCAAACCAAAAATATGATTCAACAAATATTTTTCCACTTTTCTCGAAAACGGTTAAACCTATCACCTGGTTTCAAACATGGTTTCATTCGTTTTCCTTGGCCAAGACGCCTATACAACGAGTACTTGCAAGCATATGAATTAAGTATAAGAATTTTTTTCGCGCGAATTTCGCATAAAAAAACATGTTCCGGTGGACGGTGTCTGCTGGTTAACGTACTTGACCTTTCAAATTAGAAGAAAGATTTTTGTACAATATTTCATCAAAATCAGACCATTACTGAGGCCAGGAAAGAGCGAACAGACATATATATATATATATATATATAATTATATATATATATATATATATAATTATATATATATATATATATATATATATATATATATATATATATATAATACAAATTTGAACCACCGTTATTTTCGTTCTCTAGGGGTTTTGAAACGTAAAATTTTCCCGTCGGCACTTCCAGATTGTTTCATGAGGTCAACCTTATAAGCGGGGTTCCTCCCTATGAAGAGAGGGAGGAACCGCGCTAAAAATGTAAAAGACGTCGTAAAAAGACCTACTTCTCCTGTCTCTTCCAAGATTCATTGAATTGGACCAGTGAACGATGAGAGGTTACCTGATAAGAAGGGAAGGAATTGGACATGCAGCTGTCAAGGACTTATCTCCGATTCTCCATCCTCCATCTCCAATACCTGTCTGTTCTCGATGCCCGCTTGGCAGTTAATAGTATCCTCTTCAAGTCCTGCATCTAATTCATCCCTATCACCGGTGACATTTTAATACGATCGCTAAACGGGTCCAAGATAAATGGGTTGTTTTAAAAAGGCCGACCCACATGCCTCGCGACAGCTTACGGTGTTTCCGTGTCATCCTTTCACTTCAATTCAATTTATTTATTTGCTTTTGAGTTACAACTCATAGCACTTATATAATTCCGTTAGTTACTACGTTAGTGATATTAAATTATTCATAGGTGAGGTTACAAAAATAAAACACTAATATAAAACAGTAACACAATGTAAGTTCTTTTCATAATATAATTATGTGAAATAAAAAAAAAAAAAATATATACATGAAGTAATTAAAATAAAATATATATCTCTCTCTTCTTAGCTCTTATTTAAATTAAATAATATTTAATAGTAATAGGTTTTTATTTATTATACTACAATTATTACTAAATTATTCTTTATTTACATTTTAATCTTTCAGTATTTCTCACCTTAGTTGTAAGATCTTCAAAATATAGCTGGCAAATCTGACAAACGTTTCTTTGCTATTACTATTGAGAATTGCAAGAAATGTATTCTCTTCAGTGGGTGGAATGGTAGATGGTAATAATGTTTCTCGGATGTTGTTATTAGCAGGACAGTAGAGGAGCATGTGGTATATGGTATCTTCGACTGTATTATTACATAGAGTACACAAGAGTCTAGGGTTGATGGTGTATTTGATGGACTTGGATGTTGTCATAAGCAGGACAGTAGAGTAGGATGTGGTATATGGTTTCTTCGACTGTATTATTATATAGAGTACACAAGAGTCTAGGGTTGATGGTGTATTTGATGGACTTGGATGTTGTCATAAGCAGGACAGTAGAGTAGGATGTGGTATATGGTATCTTCGACTGTATTATTACATAGAGTGCACAAGAGTCTAGGGTTGATGGTGTATTTGATGGACTTGGATGTTGTCATAAGCAGGACAGTAGAGTAGGATGTGGTATATGGTTTCTTCGACTGTATTATTACATAGAGTACACAAGAGTCTAGGGTTGATGGTGTATTTGATGGACTTGGATGTTGTTATAAGCAGGACAGTAGAGTAGGATGTGGTATATGGTTTCTTCGACTGTATTATTACATAGAGTACACAAGAGTCTAGGGTTGATGGTGTATTTGATGGATTTGGATGTTGTTATAAGCAGGACAGTAGAGTAGGATGTGGTATATGGTTTCTTCAGCTGTATTATTACATAGAGTACACAAGAGTCTAGGGTTGATGGTGTATTTGATGGGCTTGGATGTTGTTATAAGCAGGACAGTAGAGTAGGATGTGGTATATGGTTTCTTCGACTGTATTATTACATAGAGTGCACAAGAGTCTAGGGTTGACGGTGTATTTGATGGGCTTGGATGTTGTTATAAGCAGGACAGTAGAGTAGGATGTGGTATATGGTTTCTTCGACTGTATTATTACATAGAGTGCACAAGAGTCTAGGGTTGATGGTGTATTTGATGGACTTGGATGTTGTCATAAGCAGGACAGTAGAGTAGGATGTGGTATATGGTTTCTTCGACTGTATTATTACATAGAGTGCACAAGAGTCTAGGGTTGACGGTGTATTTGATGGACTTGGATGTTGTCATAAGCAGGACAGTAGAGTAGGATGTGGTATATGGTTTCTTCGACTGTATTATTACATAGAGTACACAAGAGTCTAGGGTTGATGGTGTATTTGATGGATTTGGATGTTGTTATAAGCAGGACAGTAGAGTAGGATGTGGTATATGGTTTCTTCAGCTGTATTATTACATAGAGTGCACAAGAGTCTAGGGTTGATGGTGTATTTGATGGACTTGGATGTTGTCATAAGCAGGACAGTAGAGTAGGATGTGGTATATGGTTTCTTCGACTGTATTATTACATAGAGTACACAAGAGTCTAGGGTTGATGGTGTATTTGATGGACTTGGATGTTGTTATAAGCAGGACAGTAGAGTAGGATGTGGTATATGGTTTCTTCAGCTGTATTATTACATAGAGTGCACAAGAGTCTAGGGTTGATGGTGTATTTGATGGACTTGGATGTTGTCATAAGCAGGACAGTAGAGTAGGATGTGGTATATGGTTTCTTCGACTGTATTATTACATAGAGTACACAAGAGTCTAGGGTTGATGGTGTATTTGATGGCCTTGGATGTTGTTATAAGCAGGACTGTAGAGTAGGATGTGGTATATGGTTTCTTCGCATATATACATATATATATTTATATGTACATATTTACTTATATTTCATTTTATTATTTAAGGCTTCATATATAATATTTGTATTAGTTTTTTTTTATATATACTTTTGTTTTTTGTTTATTTATATTTATATATTTAGGTTAAATTTCTTTATTGTTTATTTTGTGTTTATTTTTATTCTTATGGGACGAAGTCCCAGAATAAAGTTTTTTTTTTCATTCATTCATCGTCTATGCATTAAATTTAAGAAAATTTTTTAAAAATTTAAAAATCATTTAAGATTGTTCTACTGAAATAGGCAGTAAATATAATTTTCCATACCTAGTGATGGAGCTTTTAAATCTGATATAGTTTTACAAATGGTTATAATTCATATTTATAAATAACTTCAACTTATCTTTTAACAATGTTAAACTAAAAAAAAGTTTAAATAAAGTAACAAAGTAATGAAAAAGAAAGAACATACTTCCTATTTACAATGTCAGAAAAAAAAAAAAAGGTATACATATCAGATTTCCAATCAGCCCATTAAAATTATAAGTTATTTTGGGGATACAATTGAGGTTTTAATCATATTTTGAGAGTACTTCAGGATTGTTGTTTATAAGTTATTAACAAATTTAATAAATCCACGAATTTTCTTCCAAATTGGAATCCAAAAATGACGTTGGAAAGTTCTCAAAAAGACGCTTTGGCATTGCTTATCAGGATATACTGAATGGAATGGAATACTAACGCCGTTTATTGATTTTCATTTGGTTGAAAATTCGCGGATGATATCATAAAAAACATTGTTAATAAATTAAAGGAATTCCTGTATCTTCCAAATTGACCTATTTTCAATCTGTAAAATTTTCTTGAAAGCACTAATTCATAACGTTCACCCTCCGTCGCCAATCCTGTCCCCCAGTATCCTTTAATAACCAACCCCTTGTTCCCGTCAACACAGTCCGTTACCTTGGCTTTTATTTAGACTGTAGACTCACTTGGAAAGACCACATCAGACTGAAAAGACAAGAACTCAACAGACGCTTTGGACAGCTTTACAGATTACTGAATAAAAACTCACCTCTCTCACTCGAAAACAAACTCATAACCTACAACACAATTATAAAACCCATTTGGACATACGGAATAGAGCTATGGGGAACTGCAAAACCATCGAACATCAGACGCTTCCAAACCTTCCAATCTAAAGTCCTCCGAACTATTGTCAATGCTCCTTTTTACATAACCAATAAGAATCTTCATAAAGACCTCAACATTCCTCTAATACAAGACCTTATCCCCATCCGTTTTGCAAATTTTCACCACAAATTATCACTAAACCCTAATCATGCTGTCCAGTCACTGTCCACTCCCAACCATCCCTATTCCCCACCACGACGGTTGAACAGGATGTGGCCCCGCGATCTGCTTTAAGCAATACCAGGGAGTGATAACGGTGGTTATCTTCTCCCCACAAGCCCCTAGAGTGTCTGCAGTTCTCTCGTCCCTTTTCCAGCTCCAGTACTCGTACCGCTGCTGGTTGAGGAATGGGGTACGGCTGTCCCTAGTCATCTCGTACCCGAGGAGACAAGGGGGCAGCTGGTGCGGACCCTCGTGATTTTATTTTATTTTTCTTGTTTATGTGAGCACATTACAAAATGTATTATTATATTACAGAATGTAATTTCATTAAATTAATAAATAAAAATATAAAACTTTTAGCCAAAAAAAAAAGAAAAAAAAAAAAAAGAGCACTAATGCCTTAGTTTTTTAACAAATAATTTTAAATATGTAAAGCACTTCGCCGGATTTTGCAACAATATAATTTTTTTCGCTAAAACCTCAATTACAAAATTATTATGCAGAAACTTTCAAAAATATTTAAAAGAAATTTGGTTGGTTGTTTTACATTATAATTATCATGTGCTTCGTAGAATATAAAAGTACTAAAATCATTTTAAGTTTCCATAAAAATTTACATTTTTTCCCTTTGTAAGTACTTATTGATGAAATTTTAACAATACTAAATAATTGGATATTGTAGCATATTTCATTACGAATCTTTTGCCGCCTTTAAAAAATCGCTAGTGTGACTACTTTAGGAGTTATGAGCGAAAGAAGTAAACTGAAGAAAACCCGTAATTTTTCGATTTTTTTATTTATAAAAAAAATATGCTCCGGGAATTTTTCGATTTTTGCTTACATCAATAGAAGTGGAGGGGTCGGGACAAAATAGTGCCAATCAGCATTTTTAACAAAACTTAACTGTAGCTGCTTTATGTTGGATATTATATGCTACTATCAGTTGAAATGGTTAGGGGCAACAAGATTGAGTAGCATACAAAGGACTGTAGTCTTATTTTAGTAGAATTTGCATCATAGACTGATAGTCCCACGTACTATCCTACATATAGTACCAGCAACTAAGTTTTGTTAAAAATGTTGCTTGGAACTATTTTGCCCCGACCCCTGCAATTATTGTCATTTTAGTCGTTCTGGAGATATTTTAGCAAAAATTAGTTTGCTCCCTCTGAATAAGTGACACAAAACAGATGCACCTTGGAATATTCCTCTACTCGAAAATAGGAAGAGCTTAGCGGTCTACTCCCATAAAAATGTTGTTATATTTCTGTAAATATACTTGTATTATGTTGGGCGGGTTTTACCAATTTTTGAGGTACTTTAAAACTCCTTTTCTCTATGCTACAATTGTTACAAATACGCTGAAAAAAAATCTTGAAAACCCCCTCTGAGAATCCCCCTCTATGAAATATGGGTATGTTCCATCCACAGGCCAAGGGAGAAGAAACATACGGCCCTATGAATTATGACGTAGCCCACGGCTAACTTACTGCCTGTTGTGACGCCATAAACGCCTATAGGTTTCTTCTCTCATTCCTATTTTTTTCCTATAAATTGCCTCTTGCTTTCTTCGTGCTCCCTAGTCCATTGGGAAATTGCACACGTCTTTCTTCAGCCTTCGTAAGAAAGTTTGAGTCATTTATGTTTTTCTCGCCATTTCACGGCAAACATTAATTAAAAATCTTTTTTCTATTATTTACTTATTATTATGACTGAAAAAACACTTTAATTTGTCTGGTTTATTATACTGTTTTTGTGGGTCCGAATATACATGCTCAATTTACCAAGGAAACCTACCGTATCTCCAATTCCTATTCTCCTCTGGACCCAAATTAACAATTTGCGACAACCAGCGGCAATTTTTGTTATATTTGAACGAAACTCGGTATGCATTGTGATCATCAATAGGGAAAAATATTTTGTAAAAATAAACTGAATCGTTTCATTGGGGGGGGGGTTACGCAAATTTCTAAATAATAATTTATTATAATTACCATATAAATCTATCTATATAAAAATCACGTGTCTGTCCGTGTGTCCGTTTATCTGTGTTGTAATTAATGAAACCTATTTATAAGGAAACAACTACTTGCTTTTATTTATTCCAGAGATAGGTGGTTAGTTGAAGTGTTGAAACTAAGAAAATGTACTAGAAGAGACTTTTCTGAGCCGACATACTATTTAAGCATTAAAACGTTAAGAAAGTTCTCAAGTTAGTTAGATGTGTTCTTAAATTTTGTTTAACTATTGAGACTCTTGATCAAACAAGATACAAAAGTTAAACCGTTGAGGCTGGCAAAGTTTAGCTTCCCATATTGAGATAAACCAGGGGGGAAAAGTAAGGAGTTTAATACCGACTTCTCAACTAATGGTCCAAACTAAGTAGTGGAATTAAGCTTTAGGAAAACAGCTCAATTGAGGAAATTAGATTTGGATACTTTCTATCAAGTCTTACTCCTAACTTCAATGGCTTCGAGTGGTATTTAAGTCTGTTAAGTCCTTAATGTGCTGACAGGAACTAATTTTAAACAACTTGATTTCATTAGTGTGTTATACGAATAGAATTATACAAAGCAGTTAACAGATTTAGTAAAGCAATAGAAGTAGAAGTTATCTGGTTTAGTTTTGTTTTTGTTAAGACTTTCTATCATTTGCGTTCCGCCCTGAAAGATGTTAGTTTAGAACATCAACCGAACAAACTTTACAGTCTTGCTTCAGCTTGCACTTATTCACAGAATTTATAAAACATTAACGTTAACAAATTAGAGTCAACAATTTTGGATCTTTCGCTCCGAGAACCTTTCAATACTCTAGTAACATAGGAAGTGTCCTTTAACAAGCAAACTCCATTTTTAAGAGTTTGGATTTATAAGTAGCCCACCGGCCGTTTATTAATGTGCCTCTATCGGTTTTCATTTCATTTTCTTGGTACAAGGATCGCTAAGCCAATTCGGCTCATTAGGAATTTGGATTTAATTTGGAAACCAACTTATCAATTTTTCAGGTCTATCCTTAAATTTTGCTTCTTTTCTGCCAAAATCGGTATACATTGCTGACAACTAATAAGAAAGATGCATTCTAAAATTAAGAAAACAGGTGATATAGCTTCTGGTTTACACCAAATATATTTTATTATATTCTCAAAGTACGGTTTTTAGAGGCTCCGTCACCTGTGTGTTACGCGGAAGTACCACCACAATCTACCCAAATCCATGCCAAGTCATTCGCCTTTAGTTTTTATCGTTCATTGGAGCGAACATGCTATACTCTGTGACGTTACTAGTTCAGAATCCTGTGCCTTTTTCCATACCTGGTGAAGAAGGAGCTATTGACTGTAAGAGATATTGAGACACATACATATATATAAGTAGATAAAGCCCGAGTCTATCGACGAGCCTGGCCGATTGATCATTGGAGTGGAATGCGATAAAACGGAAGGTAGTCGAATTGTTTTTAACTAATAGATGAAGTTGATTCGGTCGTTCCTATATTCCACGGCAGCTCTTTGTCCTGCGATTGCCATTACCAGCACCGTATAACTATTTCTCGCTTCCTTCAATCAATTATCACAGAAAACTATATTCATGTTTATGATAAAATTACATTAATCATATATTTATCTGCTACATCGGATATTGTTACTTACGGAAATTGTACTAGAATTGTTTATTAATTCAAATCAAAATTTGAAGTAACTTAAAATTTGTATTCAAATCTACAAATTTGTATAAATGGACCCCGCAGGCTGGGATACTTACGGAGTTTGTCTCTTCTCCGTGCAGGTGCTAAATCTGCTTCCGGTATTCATATAGCCAAGGTTTTAGATAGACTGTAAAGCGTCATGTCTTATCAGGCTGTAGAATTTAATTTTGTTAAACCGGCGGTGTACATTACCACTCCGTTTATCATCAAGGAGAGTAACTTTGGCGTTACTTTTGGCTTAAGACAAAAGTAACGCTGTGCTGTCAATTTCAAAGCTGTATGAAGCTCGGTTTTTTTTTAGGCACCTACAAAGCTGCCGGATCGAAATCCTAACCTGGCTAGTTCATAAGTTGAATATATGAAAATTAAGTCATTAAAGTTGTTTGCCGTCCTGTGTTATATAAAGTCCATCCATTTTTCCTTAATTGTCTTCCTTCTTTCTTCATCTAAATTCAATCCAGAAATTTATAATATTTAAGTGTTATATACTTTGCTTTTTTCGTTGGTGCTATATCCCACAAATCAGAAATAAGAAATGACCAGAACCAGCTTCCGCTAGTTATCACGGTCATTGTTGCCACTTTCCAGCTCCCGGACTCCGAGCAGGCTGCGGGCATTAGCGGTTACTCCATTTTGTCTTCGTATTTAGATCTACCAATACGTTCCGTGTGCTCTTCCGGAAAATATTTTTTGAAGCATATCTTGTTCTGGCATCCTGGCTAGGATTATATTTATGTGTAATTATGTCTATATATATTGTTCGATTATTTAATTTAGGTATTATTATACCTCTTGGGTCTTAGTAGATCACAATAAAACATTTCAATTCCTTCTGAAGCTCTGTTTATTCCACCAAATGTATTACAGGTTCTAGAGAACTTTTCAACGTATACTTAATGTTGTAAATATGTTGTTTAATGCAAAATTTAATAAATTTTTAAAAGTAACTAAACATTTTTATATATCAAAAGAATTGAATACCAGTAGACAATGTAACATGTATCTATACATAATGTACATACATTTTTTTTATAAAAAACATAAATTAAACCGCGTGAGAGTGTAAGAGCATTATAATATGCGTAATGGACTTCCAACAGCCTACGTTAAGTAATTTTCGGCTTTTAAAGCTAAATCTGCACGTAAATAAAGAAGCAGCACTTGGCGGAAAGCACCACTTGCTTCGTGGCGCTAATTGGGGCTGCCATTCTTCTAGCTATTCGCAGTGCTTTGCTTTTGATGGGGAAGCAGTTCCCAGTTAGGACCTAGCGGCTCTTCAATTCTCACTCTCCTTTTTTAAAAAATCCCAAAACGATCCTTCGTGTATATGGTTGGTGTATGCTTCAGGTGTTTCTAAGACCTGAAGCATACACCAACCAATTTAGAGTATGTATATAATTTATTTTAAATTTACTTATATGGTTAAGGACATCATCTTCTCATAATATGTTTTATTTAGTTTTCTACATTTTGCTCGTTTATAGACACTTTTTCAGGTGGAACTTAACATAATATGTACATACGTTTAGCCTTAACTAAGGAAAATCTTCTACGGGTAGTGCCGCGTATGTTCATCTGTTTGTAAGTGTAGCTTCCTGGTTTTTATCTTTTTTTTTTTTTTTTTTTTTTTCCTTGAAGTTTAAAGGCCAGTCAACCACTATTGGGTCATTTGTGCCTCCTGGTCGGTCTGTTGGTAGTATCGAAAGCGGAAACAGAGCCCGACGGCCAGCGGAAGGCGGACCCAGCCAAGGTCGAGTAGAGTCCCCCGTGCCAGTTCTACCTTAGTGGCCCGCATCTGGTGACTGGCTGCTAGGTCTATGATAGAAGGTGTGCTTGCTGGTGCCAGGGCAACCAAACCTTCACAGACCGCATGGGGGGGGGGCACGTCCTCAACCCCAACCAAGCCCATCGCTCCCGCCGACCCACGCGCCCCGCCCCCGCCCCGAACGCCACCAACAGTTAAAACAAAAATATGTTTAACGAAATTTTGGATAGTTAATGTATTAATAATTTAAAGTTAATAAATTAATAATAGAATACAGTTATTTTTTTTAAGAGAATAATATTTTTTACGCTAGCTTTAGAAAATTAGTTATTAATTACATAAATATTTAGTTCTACATATATTTAGAGAATATTAAGTGGAAATGTTTATAGGAATTTATTTAAAAAGCCAATACACTTTATAATAATCGTTCATTAGGTAAATGATTTGACTTTATGATAAAGTACATCTAAACCCAGCGCTAAATTTTGTTTTTCAAATTGGTTTTATCAAGAAAAGAAAAAAGGTTAGACTCTGGCCTCCCTTCAAAACGTATAAATCTTTCGCCTTGTTTTTATCGATTACAGACAATGATTTTGTCATTAAATGAAAGTTAGAATCAAATAAAAGCGATTCATATTAAAATCCCTAAATTCTGTCTTATCATATTGAATGGTACTAAAATATTTAATATCGGTTTCATTATATACTGTTTTTTTCCTATTTTTAATCAATAACTTTTCTTTATGAATGGTCTGCCAACGCGGATCCCTCAGCCACAATGTTTAATATATGTTTTTTATATATTTTACTGAACACTAAATTTATTTTTAATTCAATTATTACCCGATTATATTTTGAAATTTGGATTTGGATTGGATTGGGATTCAGGGCAAACAACTTTGTGGTTCTCATTGCCCGATTTTTTTTCATCTAGATTATGTTTTGAGTTAGTATAATTTGTGTTCTGCTATGAAAAAAATGTTGTGATGGTGGATTGTTTTAATACTTTACGTTTATTTATTATTTACTATTTAACTTTTATTATATTATTATTGTTTTCTTTTTTAATTTTATTTATGCTATTTTATATACAACCTTACATACTACTATATGCATATTATTGCCTACTATTTACATGCAATTTATTTTTTTTATTGATTTGGTTTTTTTTCTATTAATTTTTTTTAATTTTATTTATTTATTTTTTTTATTTTTTTTTTCATGCTATTTTATACACAACCTTACATACTACTATATACATATTGTTGCGTACTATTCACATGCGATTTATTATTATTTTTATATATATATATATATATATATATATATATATATATATATATATATATATATTCTATTATTTATTTATTAATTTCTTTTCTTTTATTATTTTTTTTCTCACATGCTATTTTATACACAACCTTACATACTACTATATACATATTACTGCCTACTATTTACATGCAATTTATTTATTTATTTTTTTTCTCTATATATATTTATACATGCTATTTTATACACAACCTTACTTACTACTATATACATATTATTGCCTACTATTTACATGCAATTTATTTATTTTTTTTTTCTCTATATATATTTATACATGCTATTTTATACACAACCTTACTTACTACTATATACATATTATTGCCTACTATTTACATGCATTTTTTTTTTATTATTTTAGTTTGTTTTATTTTTTTATATTTTTTATTTTTTTTTTCTCACATGTTATTTTATACACAACCTTACATACAACTATATACTATATCTCAATATATCTCAACGCTGTATCGAAAGCTTTATGGATGTCGAAGAATATCCCTATAGCATGTTGTCTGTTTATAAAAGTTTCTTGTAGGTATGTGTCCAGTTTCACCAGATTATCGATTGTGGATCTTCCTTTCGTGAAGCCGCATTGTAGGCCATCAGGAGTTTGTAGTTTTCCAGAACCCAACCAAGTCTTCTAATTACAATTCTATCCAGTATTTTACACAGGCAATTTGTGAGTGACACTGGTCTGTAGTTTGTGGCTTCATTTGAGCTTTTCCCAAGTTTGGGGATTGGTATAATGATTGCGTGTTTCCATGTCTTCGGTATGTTGCCAGTCTTCCAGATTAAGTTATAAAGTTGAAGGATTTTGAATTTGGATGATTCTGGTAGTTTTTGGATCATTTCGTATGTCACTTCGCCTGGGCCGGGGGATTTTCCTTTAAGTCTGGCTATTGAGTATCTGAATTCGGATATAGTAAAGGGGGGGGGGCGTTGCATGGCATAGTATTTTCATCGTCATCATGGAAGTGTATCAGTTCGGATTCTTGTTCAGTTTTGTATTCTGAAAATTTTGGTTCGTATCTGTGGTTCTGGCTGCTGAAGACAGTAGCAAATTCTTCTACTATATCCAGTTCATTTGTGTTGAGCTTTCCGTTTACATTTATGTAGATTGGGGGTCTCTGGGTTTTTCCGGTAATTGCGCGGACTTTGTTCCATATTGTTGCTGAAGGGGTAGAGGAGTTTATGGTGGATACATAATTTTTCCAGGAATTGGCCTTGGTCGTGTTTATGATCCTCTTGCATTTTGCTTTTTCCTTTTTGTAACTAATGAGGTTTTCTTCGGACATATTTCGGATGAATTTCCTATATGCCCTTCGTCTGTTTTTAATAGCATCCTTGCATTCTTGGTTGAACCAAGGTAAGGTTCGGTGTCTAGATTCCGAATTTGTTTTTGGGATTGCTTGGGTTGCTGCGTCAATGATGGTTTGGGTGATTTTTTCGTTCGCTTCTTCTGTGTCATTAGGGAGAGGCGCACGTATTACTGCAAGTTGTTGGAACATATCCCAGTCTGCATTATTCATTTTCCATCTTACTTTCTTGGTTGGATTTGGTAAGTCGGCATAGCTTGTTATAAGTATGGGAAAATGATCGCTGGAGTATTGGTCTGGGAGTACAGTCTATGTGGCATGTTTTATTATGTGGCTGCAGCAGGTTGAAACATCTATTGCTTATAGGGTTTGATATGTATTACTGAGGAAGGTGGGTTCTCCAGTGTTGAGGATATGTAGGTTGTTGTCATAAATAGCCTTTTCGATAATATTCCCTCTATTGTTTTCGGTCTTCGATCCCCAATATTTTGATTGGGCATTCATATCCCCCAAGAAAATCAGTGGTTTCTGGAGTTGCTTGATTAGTTGGTCTATGTCCTGGTTATTCAAAGTGTTGCTGGGTGGGAGGTAAATATTTGCTATTGAAATGGGAATGTCTGTTTGGGTTTGGATTGCTATTGCTTGAAGGTTGGTTTGAATGTCGATTATTTTGAATGGTATTTTGTTTGATATGGCGATAAGTACCCCGTTGCATGCTTTCCCCCCGAGGAGGTAGTCATAGCGGTGAATGTTATAGCCCTTAAGTGTGAAGTTGTCAGATTCCTTTAGGTTGTAGTCCTTGTAGACAGATGAAATCTGGCGAGTAGTCCTGTACTATTAGTTGCAGGTCGCTTAGGTGTGTTCTTATGCCGTTACAATTCCACTGAATTAATTTAAAGTTATTTCCGTGGTTTCTATACATTTAGGGTGTGATTTGTTTTATTAATATACGTATATATATATATATATATATATATATATATATATATATACACGCACACACATACATACACATACATACACACACAAATATATACACTTACATCTATACATTCACACACACACACACGCATACTCTCATACATACACCTACAGACATAAGTAAATATAGATATCAGTAATAATATAATATAAATAAACATGCATGAGCACTTATAAATAAATTTCTTGGAACTTGCATAAATATTTATAACCATTAGCATGAGCATATATTTTACAAGTATTAGTTGAGTGTAATGCGTGGAATGATATGTTTCAATATTGTTTTGGTTTATGCAAATATATTTTTTGTTTTGTGTTGAGTGAATATTTGTTGATAAATAGTTAGGTTTCATACACATTGTTTTGAATTGTTTGTATATAATATACATTCTATTGTGTGGAATCGACTTCCATTTTATCATTTTCTTTCTTTCTTGGTGGTTTGGGTGTGTTGGCCGAGCTAGGTCGGGGTTGTTTATTTGTGAGTACGGGTGGAGTTTTCTTATTTGGGAGTTTAGTATTGATAGAGGCTTTGTAGTACTCTTGGACTCTGCCTTCTTATCGTCTGCCTTGTTGGAAGGTGTAGAGGCAGCCGAAGCACTAGGGAGAGGTGGGGAAGTAGAGATAGCTAGCAGGGAGGGGATAGTGGAGGTAGGAGGAGGAGGGAGAGGTGGGGAAGCAGAGAGTACAGGAGGGAGCGAGAGGGTATGAGGGGATGAGAGAGAGTGAGTGAGGGGTGGGGAGCTCGCAGCTCCAATTAGGGAAGTTGTATGAGAATTATTATTAATTTTTTCTTCAAATAAATCTGTTTGTATTCCTATTTCTGCTGTTGCTGTCTTTTTGGTATTTGTTTTTAATAGAATTTCGGAATATTTGGGCGTTTTTAGTAATGAATTTTGGGGAACGTTATTAAAAAATTTCCTTTTAGCTGATCCGCAGGTTATTTTCTCATTTATTTGTATTTTTTTTATTTCTTATTCAACTATGAATTGCGGGAAGTTTTTGTCGAAACTGTTGTGTGCTCCTTCACAAACCGCACACATCACCGGGCCACTGCAGGCTCCCTCGTGTTTTGGGTTGCTACAAGTGCTACACATGAATGGTTTTGTACAGGCAAATTTTACATGCCCGAATTGTAAGCATCTCGTACACCTAGTTGAATTCGGGTAATAAGGTTTTACAGGTATGCTAAGGTAACCAACTTTAATGTTTCGCGGTAGGTCAGGAATTCCGAAGGTGAGGAGGTAACTATGGGTGTTTATTACCTCATTGTTCCTTTTAATAGAAAAACGTTGAATATCCGTCACATTTTGGGATTTTAATTCCATTTTTTGCTTCTTCTATATCTACCACGTCCAAGTCGTAGCAGCGAATCACTCCCTGGCTACTATTTAATTTAGAATGCGGGACATCTTCAACTTCCATGTCATTACATAGTTTACTACAAATCATTAGTCTTTTGGATTGCGCTTCATTAGTAACCTCTACAAGTAGGGTACCTTTCTTTAGTTTTTTAATTGCCTTAACTGTACTGACGAACCCAATCACTGCTTTATTAATAAAGAAGGGGCTAATTTTATTAAAATTACCTTCTCCCTTCCGTTTAATAATTAGGAATTTTGGAATATTTTCCATAGTTGGGGCATTTTCTAAATCCGCCGTCGAGGGGGGGGATAGCGACGGCGGGGTATCTACCCTAGGCCGTTTGTCGGGCGGTTTTCGCATTTTAACTGGAGGAAAAAGTGCGAATGAATAACTATACTTGTAATATTACCCAATACTGCGCGGAGAAAAACAGACAAAAACAAGAAAGAATGTAGTTTATTATCGAGAATAAATAAAAAAAAAAGAAGAGAGAAATTGATCTTATTTCTAGGAGAAATACTCGAGAAGAACGAAACACAACAAAAAATAAAGAAAAAATAAACAGTACCTTACTTTCTTTTACATTGTTAGTGTAAAAGAATAAGAATTTGAGAATAAAAAATCTGAATGCCTGTCGAGGGAAGCTCAGCTAATCCTTCGGACCGATGCTCTCTTGTCGGGGGCTTGAAACTGACTGTATTTTGAAATTTACATTTTAACATTAACTTCTACGTAACACTTTTTTTTATCAGGCGTCTACCGGGCGAGGGCTGATGCCTTTTTATTTTTCCGAAAGAAAATTCCAATTATACAAGTATTCAGATATTTCTAAAAAAAATAGCAATCTTATGTATAATTGTAAACTGGATTGATAAAGGTACCCATATGATTTCTTCAAATACAGAGTGATTCACGTCTAAATACCCAAAGTCTAGCTCCAATCCATAATTTCTTCACACAGGGTATTTGAAAGTACCAAATCTCCATTCACCATTTCTTCACCAAAGGGAGCCAATCGTTCAACGTATCCCTCAATAAACCTCCTCTTTATTTGCAGTAATTTAAGGCTTACTAAATTTAGAAGTTTTCCTGTAAGTAGTGAATCCATAGGCCATTAGGAGACTGAGATAATAATTCGCGATAAACCTCTGATTCATCGAGAAAAACAGAAGTGCGTTATTGGGTGTCCAGAAAGTATCTTCTATTATTGAGTTTAATGAATTGAAGTCACTGTTTACTTAAAACATATTTCGTCTATTTTCTTATGCGATAATTAGAATTTGTTTATCTTAAACATTTTTTTTAGCTATTTTTTCTTATTAAAAAAAATTGGCCTACGTTAAAAAAAAAAAAAACAACAAAAAACCAGAAGATTGGACATAACTGATTTTCCCTTCGGAATCGGACTAAACTTCAAATGAACTTTTTTGTTGGAAATTATGTCTAGAATCACCTCCTAGACTTTAACTATTTAGACCTAAATCACTCTTTATAATCTGCAAAACAAGGAGAGTCCAACAGTTGGACCCTTAATATCGGGATAGCTTCAAAAATCTAAAAGAAAACGTTCTTATCTATACCAAACAAAAAATGCCAATTTTCTGAGAGCCAAATATTACTAAAACTAGAAGAAACCCGGAATATTTGCCTGTAGACAAATGTCAATAATTCATATATATTCTCAGCTGACTAGAGGGTTTATGGAATCCGCTCCAAAGAGGTAGGAGAAAAACCCCAGGGTAGACCGGTGAATAAAAGGTAGGTAGACAGCTGTCGGATTTATGTGACGTCATCGATCCCTGTTGGTTGGATGTAGCTCACAGCCCAGAGGAGAGGACTTCAATTGTTCTGGACAGAAACCGACGATATAAATCGTACCATAGTACTTCAACTTAAACGATTTTATTATCTTTAAATTATGACGAATGAACGACATTAACATGAATTTATAGTGCGTTGTAAAGCCTCCCTCTTAATCATGGCCTAATGTAGGGTACTCATTTTCCCCGTAGTTACACTTCCTGTACGGTACTAATAGAGAAATGTTACTTTTAGTACAGCTCCGGAGTAAACCCACTATTCGTAATAGACATAGGAGGTTTATGTGTACAACACGTCCTTCTCTTTAGACGGACTCTGCGTGTTAGTTATTAGTGGCCGGAGTAAACCCTCCTTCAGATAAACCGATAGTGCGTGTTAGTGTTGGTGTATTTACGTATGTGTATGTGTGTATGCACATAAGGGTATATTTTTTCTTAAGAAATATATTTTGTCCCCCCCCCCCCTCCCTTAGAAGGGTATAGTTCACGAAAAACCAGTGGCTCAAATTATATATATATATATATATATATATATATATATATATATATATGTCTGTTCGCTCTGTAGCGAAAGATGAAGTTCGCTAACCTGCAGAATCCGTCTACCGGAACATTGTTTTTGAGGCGAAATTCGCGCGAAACAAATCGTAACGCTTACGTTTTTTTGCGTTCATGGGCTTGTATATTAATTATATTCCAGGGTCTCCAAATGGTGCCAGTTCCTTCGAATCGGCCTTTTTATCTTTATTTTTGTTCGTCTTAGAATGACTACTTGATACAAAAATGTTGATTTGATAAAATATTTTTATGTAAACATTACATTCTCCGACACTTTTAGATCAATGCATGTTGATTTACTTATGTAAGTAGGCTTAGGCTACAATGACAGGTGGTTAAATTGCACGATTCAAGAGTATCTGTTCTAAAAAAAAAAAAAAAAAAAAAAAAAAAAAAAAAAAAAAAAAAAAAAAAAAAAAACCTAATGCACTGTTGCTAAAACCATTTGAATTCCTTTCAACATGAAAGGTTAAAAATTGGAAATGATTAACAGAACGAAATGTTTTCCTGACTAAATTTAGAGTCGTGAAACGACATCTGACGTGATCAAACGTCATTTGAGTGAAAAGCAAAAGCCATTACTCTAGCCTCCCCCCGGGCGCCGATAATACAAGTTTATTGGCGAATCGGATAAAACCGCGCGGCGGACACAGGGGGTATAGATTAACCAATCAGGGAAATGGATTCCAGATGAAGTATTGTGTGAGTGGTTGCCTTCGGACCCTGCAAAATTCAGCGGACCACCCAATCAGCGGTTGATTGGGCTCCAGAGGCTCCGTTGTTTCTATGGGATGGATCAATCGCCATTGGTGTACATCTCATGAATATTGATTGAACAGTGGAATGACTAGTGCTCAAATGTAAACTACTCCTGTTTCTTTATATCTCTTTAATCGACTAAAGGGTCTGTCAAATAACTGAAATAAACTGGCCACGATATGAACCTATGAACTTAAAAAACTTCTTCAATTTGTCAAATAATGAACTTGTACCATCTATATCTCATTCTCTCAATTAATAAACGATACATTTCTCTCTTGATGCTTGTGCTGACGGCCTGGTGTGGATTGGCATTTACAAACGTTCTAAGCCCCCTCCCCCGAAAAAATATGAATTTGCTTAAATTCCTAATTTTCCATTGCATACTATCATTATTTACTTCACTCAAAAAATTCTGTAAAAATCTCGATATTCAACACATCAGTTCGTGATTTTTTTCTATAATTACTCATTTATAAACTTTACTCTATCTGAATAATGCGGAACATGTACTCGAAATAATAAAAAAACAGGTTTTTTCCTCGAAAAGTGTTTTATTAAATTCAACGCCTTAAACCAAATAAACTGTGTGCCTTAAAAAATCGTAAGCGTAAGCAGGTTTATTGTTTTTTTGTTGTTGTTTTTTTGCCGAAGAAACACTGACCTGGTAGACGAATTCCGCAGGTTAACAAAATTGATCTTCCGTTATATTTAAAGTATTGTAATAGATATTTGAATCTCTTTTTTTATTCAAATTTTATGTAAGATAATCATTAAATATTAATTTCATTGAATAATTTTCATTCATTTCCGATAATATCACGATAATAAACATAATATTACTTTTATTTATTTGATGTTTTTTCACTCGAGAATTCCAGTTGCATTATGAAATTGAGTGATAATCTCAGCTCTGAGAAAATCGTTGGAAAGCTGATTAAAGTTTACAACTTTTATGAAATTCGGCAGTCTATCTCAGGATTCTTTTTTGGAAGAGTAGTGATTTTCGAAAATTTCTTGCCAACCAGAACCTTTTTAGCACTTTCCTCCGAAGCAAAGTAGCTATTGAGGTTGCACTAATGACGGTAATCAAAAGAGAAAAATGGGTTGTAAAAATAAACTAAATCGGGTTATTTGGAGGGGAGGGGGTTTCTTCCGGACCTAAAGTACTAATATACTCATACCGGTCGTAATTTCTGCTGTATTGTAACGAAACGCGGTATACGTCATGGGTAAATCATGAGAAAAAAGTTTTGTAAAAATGAGCTAAATCGATCAATCGAAAGGGGGGTTTACTTTGTAATATATTTCAATAGAATAGTTCGCAAGGAAAGCTTTCTACCACTAGAGGGACTGTATCCTGTTCCTGCGTCAGATCAAAAGACGAAAATATGAGGTTTTTTGTATTTATTAAGTAGTGTAGTAGGTACCATGTGTAAACATAAATCTGGAAGCAAATTAATTACAAAATTAATAATTGAACAGTTACTCATTACAAAATAAAAGAGAACTATTTATGTTTTTATTTTATTTATATAGGATATTTTAAGCAAATTATTCTGGAAAGCAGTCTACACTACCCAAATTTTGAGGAAAGTGCTGATTTATGCAGCTCCTGCGTGACGGACATTTTTAATATCTACTTTTGGAATTGATTTTACGATTTGAATGAGATAGTTGTGAACATTGAATGTGCACAACTATCTGTGTGTTTATGTGTGTGTGTGTATATATATATATATATATATATATATATATATATATATATATATATATATACACGCTAATATGAACCATCTATTTTCCGTTATAAGTGACTTTCCTTCTAATAGGGAAAGTAGGAAACGAATTGTTTTTTAAAAGTGCTGATATTTGGAAAGCATCTTTCACCGGAACATAATTCAAATTTAATTTAGACATGTTTTAATTGACTTGAGTAAAATAGTATAACTAACGAAGATGCACGCTTTGCTATTCATCTTCTCAGTCCTAGGAAATTCTCTAGGGAAATACGTTCTGAATTTATGCTTTTTACTCGCCAAGGGCCAGCTTAATATAAAAATAAGCATTTCTTATAGCTCTGTAAGATGATTTGCATATCCTTTTAGTAAAATTAAATTTTAATATTCTCATGTAATTTGTCTGTTGAATCGAAGAGGATTCCCTTATTGTTTTAAAAATAATTCCTCTTGATTTATGCAATGCTAAACGAATTGCCACAGCTTTTTTTCGTATTCTCCAAAATTACATTCCTCCCTCTAAACATAATAGCCTATTCCATTTCTGTAATTGTGAATTATTCCTTCGTATAACACTCTGTTTTATAATTTTTCTAGATTAGATCACGTCAAATATATTAAGTTTAAAATTATTTTAAACTCTCTATGTACTTGAACAATTTTAAAGATGAAGTTAACTGTGAAATGGAGATTTCTCATATATATATATATATATATATATATATATATATATATATATATATATATATATATATATACAGTTAGTAAAAAAAGTCTACATACACCACACAATAAATTCATTTATGAAGAAATGTTTATTGTTTTGTATTAATTAAAGTTAGGTTTTTATTTTTTTTTCTATTAAATAAAGATCTGTAGAAGATTAAATCATCCTTATAATATCATTTCAGAATTGAATACATAAAAAAATTTTCATAATAAATGGCTGCCATTGCTTGTTACAACAAATAAGTCTACATACACCTTAATGTAATCCTTTGAATGAAAACAAAGAATTATTTTGTTTACATTCATAGAGGTTTTCTGTGGTTTTATTTCCTAAACTAATCAGTTAGATTCAAATTCAAGTGCAAACAACAGCTCAAAATGGAAATTTCTCGTGAGATTAGGCAGTTAATTATTGATCACAAAACCGCAGGCAAATCATTACGCGAAATTGCAAAAATTGTTAATAAAAGTGTTTCGACGGTTCAGACTGATATTAGAAATTATAATACAACAGGTTGTACTGCAAGTAGGCCTAGATCAGGACAGCCAAAAAAGCTTGAGCGTCATCATGAGCGTGCTATTTTAAGAAGTGTTCATGAAATCCCTAAAATAAGTGCTCCTACATTAGCTACTAATTTATTGCGGGATTACAACATTGGAGTAACACCTCAAACGGTACGTAATTTATTGAAAAAAAAAAAATATAATCTCAAATCACGAAGGGCTCGCAAGAAGCCGCATATTATTAGCAAAGTTAACCGAGCAAAGCGGTTGGCATTTGACCTTGATAAGCCTACCAGTTTTTGACAGAGTGATTTCCACGGATGAATCTAAATTTAATATTTTTGGTGCTGATGGCAATGTTAAAGTGGAGAAAAAACGAGGCAATGCAATTGAAAAACTTATGCCCGACAGTTAAGCACGGAGGAGAAGGGATCATGGTTTGGGGCTGTATGGCTTCAGCTGCAATTGGAAACTTGAAGATCATCTAGGGAATAATGGATCAATATGTATACGTAGATGTCCTAAAATAAAATCTGCGCCACAGTGCCACCAAGTTAGGCCTAGTATCAAATTTTATTTTTCAACAAGATAACGATCCTAAACATCGTGCCAGAAGGGTCGAAGAATGGTTGCTGTACAATGCTCCACGTCAGTTAAGAACACCACCACAATGGCCTGACCTTAACCCCATAGAGCACCTCTGGCAGGATCTTATAATGAGTCTGAGGCATCACGAAATAAAAATAAACATCAACTCTCAGAAGCCTTAAGGAGGAATGGCTGAAAACCGATCCAAATTTTACAAGAAAACTAGTTAGCACAATGAACAGTCGTCTGAGGGAGGTAATAAAAATAAGGGAGGTCCCACAGATCATCAGATAATTTTTGTTAAATATTTGTATTGATAATTATTATCTTATTTGCTGCGAATGCAGACTTTTTGTTCGAAATTTATTGTTACTTTTTCTATATTATTTTTTATTGGATTTATACAAATTTTTAAAATGTACCAAATTAATCAAAAGAGCTTATATTTAAAAGGAAAAAATAAATAAATTGTTTCATGGCTTTTTCTCTTTCGCTTTTAGCCCTCTTTTTTGATTAAAACAAAATAATCATAAGTGTATGCAGACTTTTTTTGCTAACTGGAATATATATATATATATATATATATATATATATATATATATATATATATATATATATATACATATATACATATATATACACAGGGTGTCCCAGTATATGTGTCCACCCCCTTTTCCTCCTAGAGTTGTTGGAATTTCGAAATGAAACTTGGTAGGTCTTAGTTATGTTGCATGAGGTTACTTTTGAAGGTTTATTAGACTTTGTAACATTCTCCAGTTTTTCTCCAGGGCATCTAGCTCTTGATTTTCCAATGGCGGCAGGTATTTTTTTATGACGAATTCTGATAGAAAATTTAATTTTGAGACTAATTTATTCCGAGACATCTTTTGATCCGACGCACCGTTTGCGCGTAAAACGCAAAAAACTGAAAAATATCGCCCTTTTGTAGACAAATTCCTATTTATCACTGAAACCAAGCCTTGTACGTAAAAACACCTCAATGTAAATGTTGTAGCCTATTAATTTTCCTTTCAGATGATACCAAGATCAAAGTTGTAGATTAAATATTTAACGGGGTATTATGAATGAAAACAAAGGCAATTTTTTCTTTTTTTTAGTTTTATGGTATAATAATTTCATATGGAAAAATAAATTTATTCTGTTTTGTTTTATAATAATTTTTATATACTTTTTTTTCATAAAGTAAATAAGTACTTTTTTTTATTGTTTATGTCAGCTACTTTTTTTCTATTCATATCGATTTTCTGAATTGTTACTTTTTAAAACTTTTAAGGTCTATTTTTCATTCTAATATCCCGTTAAATATTAAACCTACAACTTTCATCTTGGTATCACCTGAAAGGAAAATTAATAGGCTACAACGTTTGTATCGAGGTGTTTTTACGTAAAAGGCTTGGTTTCAGTGATAAATAGGAATTTGTCTACAAAAGGGCGATATTTTTCTCGGAATAAATTAGTGTTAAGATTAAATTTTCTATCAGAATTCGTCATAAAAAATACCTGCCGCCATTAGAAAATCAAGAGTTACATGCGCTGGAGAAAAACTGGAGAATGTTATAAAGTCAACTAAACCTTTAAAAGAAACCTCATGCAACATAACTAAGACATACAAAGTTTCATTTCGAAATTCCAACAACTCTCTGAGGAAAAGGGGGTGGACACATATACTGGGACACCCTGTACATATATATATATATATATATATATATATATATATATATATATATATATATACATACATACATACACAGGGTGTCCCGTAAATGTCTGGTCATATTGTGGGAGGTGATAGAGGACTTTAAGGGGAACAAAAAATATTCTATGACGATTTTCCGAATTCTCACACATAAGGGAGAAAACGTCGTTTTATTGTTATTTCGAGACAAACGTGGTTTTTAGAAGATTAATCGTTCTAGCTCCGTTCCAGGTGGTTTTACTAGAAAGGAAGTGAAACCAATCGAAAGCTGAGTAAATTTACTATAAGACTAGTTGGGAGTAAACGTAAAAATGAAAGAATGTAAGTATGTCTATCTTACCAAAAGAAAGCTATTCTAAATTTCTTGACATTTTCTTGATATTTCTTACCAGTGTTACTCTTCAATGGGCAGGATCTGAAATTTCCGGGTTTCAGAAAAACTTCTTCATTTAACCAGCTTTCCATTCATGTATCACAACCCCGTGTTATTGAAAGATGTGAATGATTTAGAAACAAAAGTTTAGAATAAAACATGGATCTGTGAAAAGAAAATTATTTTTTTTTTCTTCAGTTTATTCAAAAAGCTTAAAAGAAATATTTATTTTTATAAATATTTATTAAAAAAAAAAAAATACTTTCATAAAAATAAAAAAAAATCCTAAAACAGTAAATTAATAAAATACATATTTATTTTGAATGTATTAATTACAGTAACTAATACTGGGTCCAGGAGGTGGCCATTAATGAACCCCAATCACACATTAACCTCAAAAATTATTATTTTTACCTACATCACGCATTTGAACACATTTTTACAGGGCATCTTATTTATTACGGATGGGATATTTAATTACCACAACAAACACACACGAGAATCCCAGTGCGGTTCACAAGCGTGGCCATCAGTATCAATTCAAGGTAAAGCATTTGTTTTCTAATTATAAATACCTGTAAAAATTTGTTCAGATGCGTGATCTAGGTAAAAATAATAATTTTTGAGCGCACATTTGGGAGGTATGGAATACCAAAAATCTAGACATCGGAATAGTTAGCCAATTAAAACGCTATTTCACCTAAAAGAAATTAATTGTTTTGAACTGAGTGATCTTAATTAATTTATTTTTATGGTTCTTATGATACATTTTTTACCGATATCGGGGGTGCTTCAGCCTGTACCTGTAATAATATCTAGTAAAAATACGAGCAAATCACTCCATAGCGGTCTTGTAAATCCAATAAATAAATAACTGTGAAATGACTACCTACGTACCGGACGGCTGGAACGCATTAGTTTCTCATGTGGGAGATGGTGGGTTCGAGTCCCACCTGCGGCAGGAATTTTCTCATCCCACGGCTCGTACAGAAAATTCCTCGCTGCACCATGGATGTTGGCACCAAGGGTCGAAATGTCGATGCGCCTTAAAAAAAAAAAAAAAAAAAAAAAAAAAAAAAAAAAAAAAAAAAAAAAAAAAAATACATTTTATTTGTAAAGGAGAACACAGCATATTTGCAGAATTCATGCATCTAGTTTTTTCTTTAGGGGTAATTAATGCCTCGAATAGTAACATGGACGATGAGTCCACGCCAGGCCGGAGCCGACCACACAAAGCATTGGACCAAATAGTAATCCGATGATACTCTAAGAAATTGGATAGATTGGGACTCCTTGATATGAGATTGGGTTTCTTCATGGTGCTAGAGGGGCCATGCCCTCCCAGCTCGTGATGAACAATGGCGTTAAGAGGTCACATGAAAACAGCAAACACACGTCCTAGGTCCATTCGTATGGTTTCAAATCCACCATATCTCAATATAAATTTGGAAAATATATTTTTATATATTTTGGACCCAATGGTCCAGAGGGTGCGCGGAACTAACAGACCCACCCCTACCAGGCCGGCATCTTACCGGGTGCGCGTCTGCCGCGTGGACATATAAATTATGTCCACAAGTTATTGGATATAAAGATATGGTAACGTCGTTGTCATTAAACTGAAAACCAAAACGGTTCTCATCTTATCCGTCAGAAAGCAACAATGATAGGCAAAGCAAAAATATAAACAAAAACAAGCAAGCCGGTTGATGGAAGTGCAAATCTTATTACATAGAAAACATTCGGGAGAGTTATGGAACCAGTGTATGAGTACATTTTTTCATTTTTTCTACCTTAGGGAAAGCAACCGTTTTTAAGGCGATGTCCTTAACCGCTCTCCAGGAAAGTAGATAAAACTAGTTTTTCAAAGTAATTTTTGTCGTGATTACTCACAAACAATGGATTGATTTATTATCTCTACTTACTTATTTATTTATACTTGGTTTAATGTCGTATCGACAATTGGGCTATTAATGTCTGACTATCTACAGGTTGCAACTTTTTATATTTTATATATATATATATATATATATATATATATATATATATTTATATATATATATATATATATTTATATATATATATATATTTATATATATATATATATATATATATTTATATATATATATATATGTATATATATATTTATATATATATATATATATATATATATATATATATATATTTATATATATATATATATATATTTATATATATATATATATATATTTATATATATATATATTTATATACATGTGTGTCTCTGTTAACACGATAGCGGCCAGAGTTTTTGTTTTTTCTTCGTGAAACGTGGTATATAGCGTTCAAATAGCAAACGATTGAACGAGTTCGTTAACCACCGAAATCGGTCCACCGGGAGGGGGGGTTTACCCCGGACCCAAAACACTAATTTGACCATACCAGCCGTAGTTTTTGTTATATTGCAACGAAACTCGGTATCCGTTATTTTGATCTAAAGACAGAATTCCGTTGTAAAAATAAACTAAATTGGTTCATTAGAAGGGGGGGTTTACTCCGGACCCACAATACCAAATTGCCACTGCCAGCCGTAATTTTTGTTACATTTCAACGAAACTTGGTATTCGTGGTGGTAATCAACAGAAAAAATAGGATTGTAAAGATAAACTAAATCGGGTTATTTGGAGGGGGGGGGGGTTTACTCCGGACCTAAAGTACTAATATACTCATACCGGTCATAATTTCTGCTGTATTGTAACGAAACGCGGTATACTTCGTGGGTATCTCATGAGAAAGAAGTGTTGTAAAAATGAAGTAAATCGGACTATTGGAAAGGAGGGTTTACTTTAAAGTCTGTTTCATTACAATTACCCAGCCAGACGTAGGTTCCCAAAGCCGCCACTCCCACTAGGGGGAATGTACCCTGTTTTTGCGTCAGATCAAAAGACGGAATGTGAAGTTTTTGTGCATTTATTAAGTAGTACAGTATCATGTATTAACATAACTCTGGAAGCAAATTATTTACAAAATTAATAATTGAACAGGCCTCATAAGAAATGTAAATGAGCAGAACTATTCGCGTTTTTATTTTATTTATATAGGTTATTTACAGCAAATTATTCAGTAATGTAGTCTACACTAAAAAAAATCTGAGGAAAGTGCTTAGTTATGCAGCTCCTGCGTGACGGACTTTTTATAATGACAACGGCACGTGGCCATTCAAATACTGGCAACCCCCAACGTTGCTTAACTTCGGGGAGCAACGAGAAGCGGTGCATTTAAGGTGGCTATGGCCGTTAGCATCTCTACTTATTTTTTTTAACTATTATGTGGGACAAAAAATACACCTTGCTGTTGTGGAGCAAACGTAGCTCTGTGACATATTTCTAACCATCATCCTAGCCTTGGCAATAAATTCTTGAATATAACTCCCAAAGCTCATTTTACATTTTAATCAGAGTCGTTGGTGGAATAAATTTTACCTGACCGCTAACTTCCAGGTCGCATTAATATTACATAAAAATTATTCGATATCATTATTAAAAGAGGAGTGAAGGGGAACGAAGTGGGGTCTGAAATATGCCGAGGAATGTCGCTAGGAAAATTGTGCTTGAAGATATATCGTCAGGAGTTCTCATAACTAACAGGACTCCATGATGGAACGGCTTCCATTTTTCGTTTTTATAGCCACTTCTTTTACGCCAATAGGAAATGGAGCTGCTGAAATCTTCTCTAAATATTTACATTTCTAAATCTCTATTAGGTCTGGATTTACTGTCAAGAGCAAACAATTTGTTTTCAGTAATGTTGTATCTCTTTTTTTTTTTTTTTTTTTTTTTTTTTTTTTTTAAAGGCACTGCAACCACTGGGGTCATTGGTGCCTTGGAAGTATCCTGATCAGGGAGAAAGACCCCGGGGGGGAGGGAGGCGCAGCAAGGAGAGAGACAGGCGCCCAGAAGGGAGAGGGGACAGCCCGAGCCGAGGCAAGAGAGGGGGCCGGCGTTATCTGGACCTCTATGACAATACAGCGGTAATCCGCAATCTAGATAAGATAGCCAAGCTCCTGTCGGAGATCTGCATGTAAGTGCCACCATCCAGATCTCCAGAGCTAGCAGGACCCAGCGGGTCTAGGGTCCAGGATAAGTCAGCCCCACCCCCCACCAACAGCCCGACGCCCACCCCCCACCCCCTCCCAGACACCCGCCAATCCCCCCGCCGCGCCACCACCCACCCCCAAGCCCCCCCAGACCAAGGGAGGTGTTAATGGTAGAATTTAGAAATGTTATTCAATAATAAATATTGCTATTAGTAATTATTGTAAAATTGCAATTAGTTTTAGAGAGAATCCCTAGAGATCTCTGGGTAGGTCGTAATACTTCAAAAAAACCTTAGAAATAGCAAGACAAGAAATTACTTCTTAAGTGTTCTAAATAAGTTTCTTTGTAATACGTCATAATTAAATTACAGATATTATGGACAAAGTAAATATGTTCTATATTTTCTATGTTGGAACAATACATTATACTACAGAAAGATGATTAATTTTAGACAGATTAAATTTTATTAGCCAAGGACGTATCATTTAGGAAGGTAAATATTTTATCTATGTACTCAGAACCTTTACCAAATACTTCTCGCATGTCCGTGGGAAAACCGAGCCTTTCTCTTTCTTCACTGTATCGAATACACTCCGTGAAAATATGTTTTATTGTAAGACGGACATCACAAGTTGAACATAGAGGAGGTTCAGACTCCCCTGCCATCAGGTAACCATGTGTGAGTTTACAATGCCCAATTCTTAGTCTACTTAGAATAACCTCTTCACGCCTGCTCTCGCGGATTGAACATTTCCAGCTGCATACCTCACTCTTTATTTCCCGCAACTTTTCGCCAAGTTCAATGCTGTTCCACTCTTCATGCCATATGTCATATGCTTTACTTTTCACTATAGGGTTAAGATCAGAGAAAGGGACTTGTGAATATGGTATACCTTTAAGAATACCATTTTTTGCAATTTTATCCACATTTACATTTTCTTTAATGTCACAATGACCAGGTATCCATATTAAAATAACTCTTTGGTCTTTTCTTCTGTGATCGTTTATTTTATTTAAGATATCTATTACAAGAGAATTGTTAGTGTAGAAATTTTGTATAGCTTGTAATGAGGAGAGCGAATCGGTACATATGACAATGGATGGAGAGGGAGATACAAAGACACATAGGGCTTTATAAATCGCTAGGAGTTCAGCAGTAAAACTAGAGCAGAGTGGGGAGAGGGAAAACATGTACTGGCGGTCTTGACAGAGTATACCAGCTCCTGCACCTTCAGCATTCTTGGATCCGTCGGTAAATATGAAAGTTGAGTCGGGAAGATCAGATTTGATTTTATTAAATTCATTAATATATAGCTCAGGGACAGTTTCTTTTTTAATGTGTTTAGTGAGAGACAAATTGATCTGAGGTTTAGCAAGTAGCCATGGAGGATAAGAGGAAAATGCAGAAGGCTGGATTTTTGTGTTATTAATGTTACTATGATTGAGTAGAGCTTGTGCGCGTACAGGGAAAGGATTCTTAGTATCTAGTGATGAATATAATTGATTCCACGTATCTTGCGAAGTTACATGATAAAGAGGGTGATTAAAATTTGATTTAATTTTTAAAAAATACTTAGTGGAAAGTTGTTTTCTCCTTATACTAAGAGGAAGTTCTCCCGCTTCAACAATAATACTAGGCCCAGGACTTGATCTGAAAGCCCCTAAAGCGATTCTAAGTCCTGTATGTTGTATAGGATTCAGCATTTGAATGATTCGTGGGCTAGCCGATCCGTATGCCACACAACCATATTCCAATCTTGACCTCACTAAAGCTCGGTACAGCATGAGCATACTGGTCCTATCAGCCCCCCATTTAGAATTACTAAGGAGTCTGAGGATATTTAGAATTACTAAGGAGTTGTATCTCTTAATTGAATACTTTTTAAAAAAAAACTAGTTTTCCTACAAAAAGAATTCTAAACATTAACGTTCATTATTTAGGAGTAGATTATTAACAACTAAAGTGCACCGCAGCATGAAGCGATGTGATGCGGGTTCAAATCTTATTTATTTATTTATTTATTTATTTATTGAGATGTCACAACGAAGCGATATGCTCTTTAGGTCAACGTGCGAACAAAGCTAACAATTATACAGTATTATACAAACATGTCTGACAAATATAAACAAAAAACAATGAATTTGGGAATATATTTCATAAAATAGTAATTTTGAACAGTCTGATTGAAAATGCAACAAAAACAAAGTTTTTAATTAAAAAATTAAACATGAAAATATATGTTATATTACCTATATATATATACAACTTGAAAACTTGTAATTTTAAATGAATTATAATGTTAAATGCATTTAACTGTTAAATAAACAATAGTGTATTAAAAAAGTTGAAATTTCTTTTTAAGTATCAGATATTTTAATATATTGTCTATGTGTGTACTGTCCTCTGTAAGTAGTTCGTGTAAATCATTTGGTAAGTCAATGTTTTCTCTTTCTCTGCAGTCTGTAAGTAGGTGTTTAATTGTCAGTGGAACATTGCAAAGTGTACAATTCGGTTTGTCCTGTTTTGTCATTAAATATGAATGTGTCAAGTGTGAATGTCCGATTCTTAGTCTAGTAAGCACGACTTCTTCTCGCCTTACATTCCGAATACTGGAACTCCAGGCTCCTATTGTCGGCTTAATCTCCCGTAGCTTGTTGTCTTGTGTGTATGTCCAGTCAGTTTGCCACTTGTTCATTATGTGTTGTTTTATGACATTATGTATGTCTTGTCGAGTCATGTCATAAACGTCTTGTGTTGATCGTCTCGTTGCTAATTTAGCTTCCTTATCTGCTTCAGTACTTCTTGAAATGTTGTCATGTCCAGGAATCCAGACAAAAGTTATATAAATGTTGGTGTCCTGTAGATAGTATAGTTGTGAAAGTATGCTTGTGATTATAGGATGAGTACTGTAAATGTCCGATAGGGAAAGAAGAGAGCTTAGTGAATCTGTGAAAATTATGATGTGTTTATTAGTATTTTTACTATGTGAAAGGGCCAAAAGAATTCCGTTTAGTTCTGCTGTGAATATGCTAGTGTTATTTGGTAATTTTGTGTGGTATGTTCTATCGTCAATGAGTGCTGCTGAGCCTGTCCCGTGTTATGTTTTGGATCCGTCTGTGAAAATGAAGAGAGCCTCAGGATTCTCTGATATTATTTTATTAAAGTTATGATTGTAGAAATGAGTAGAGCAAGGATCATTTTTCTTATGCTTTGAAAGTGATATATTAATACTAAAATTCTTTAGTCTCCATGGAGGGTGTGGAAGGAGTTCGAAGCTATACATTGGAATTTGAAGAATATGTGAATTATCTGCATATTTCAAAATTCTTTTCTTTAAAGGCTTTTGCTTAAGTCTATATGGTCTCATGTTAATTTCAATTATTGAGTTTGTACAAGGTTTATTTAAAGCTTTGAGGTTAATAAAATTTTTTAAGCAAAGGAATTGACGCCTATACTCCAGTGAAGGTTCATTGGCTTCAGCATATAGGCTTTTGCATGGACTTGATCTAAATGCACCTGTTGCTAGTCGTATTCCAGTGTTGTGTATTGTGTCGAATAGTTTCAGTGCTTTTGGACTGGCCGATGAATATGCTGTACATCCGTAATCAAGAATCGATCTCGTGTAAGCTCTATAAAATGTCAGCATAGAACATCTGTCAGCACCCCACTTCGTGTTAGCTAAGATTCTCAATAGATTCAAAGATTTCTTGCATTTATTGAGAATAGCTTTTATATGGGGTAGCCATGTAAGTTTTCTGTCAAAAGTCATGCCTAGGAATTTGATCGTGTCGGTCAGTGTTATTTCAATTCCGTCTAATTTGAGCTGTGGGTTAGGTATTATTCGCTTTTTAGAAAATACTATACATTTTGTTTTTATTTGGGAGAAACGAAAACCACTGAGTTTTCCCCAATTTTCCAGTGAGTGTAGTGTAGTCTGTAAGTCATTTTCTTCCCGTCCTGTTTTAGTAGACTTTATGTACACAAGCAGGTCATCAGCATACATACAATATGATATTGTTTGATGTACTCACATAAAGCATTTATAGCAATATTAAATAGCGTCGTGCTAAGGACACCTCCCTGCGGCACTCCATTTTCCTGTAGGTATTCATCCGAAAAAGTAGAACCTATCCTCACTCGGAACCGTCTATTTTTTAGATAAGCTTTGATAAAATTAAACATATTTCCGCCAATATTCCACTTAAGCAATTGCATTAAAATAAGCCGCCTCCAAACACTATCAAACGCCTTTTCAATGTCCAGAGAGACGGCTATTAATGACTGCTTTCTGTCAAAAGCCTCCAGAATATCATTCTCTAATCTTGAGATATGATGCATGGTAGAGTGCCCTGTTCGAAACCCACATTGATAGCTAGAAAGAAGATTTTCTTTTTCTAGGTACCATGTTAATCTATGATTTAATATTCTTTCTAGGGTTTTACAAAGACAACTAGTTAAAGAAACAGGACGATAACTAGTTACGTTTTTCTTATCCTTGCCTGATTTCAAAATCGGAACTATGATAGATTCGTTCCACGAGTGAGGATAGATTCCTCCTTCAAACACCTCATTGAATGCATTCAGAAGAAGGGGGAGAGTAGTGGGTGGTAAGTGTTGTATCATGTCGTATGTTATTCTGTCCGGTCCGGGTGAAGTTGTACTTGATTTCTTTATTGCTAGTTCAAGTTCTTTTAAGGTTATTGAGTCGTCCAAAGTCGTATCACTGTCAGTTCGGTCTTCTAAAGTCTCAGATTCTACTTTTCTTTTATATTCCTGGAAGTCACTGTCAAAATTTACATCACTAAATGTTGCTTCGAAGTACGTCCCCAGTAGGTTGCACAAAGCCTTTTGGTCTGTTATGATGTCGTCGTTGTTTTGAAGTCCTGTAATAGGTGGTTTATATTTTTTATGAATTATTTTGTTTACAGCTGTCCATACGTCACTTGAAGTATTATTAGAATTTAACCGTGTTACAAAGTCTATCCAGGAATTCTTTTTGGCAGTTTTAATTACCCACTTAGCTTTGGCCCTCTTCTTCTTGTAGTCAATGAGTGCTTCATCAGAAGGATGCCTATAAAAAAATTGAAGTGCCTTTTTCCTTTCGCTTGTGGCCTTTCTACAGTCATTATTCCACCAAGGAACCGGAGTCTTAGTGTATTTAGTTGTGGTTTTGGGTATACTATGTTCAGCTGCGTCTAATATTAATTCTGTTAGTTCTTTCACTGAGTATGTGTGTTGTAAGTTCTGTGTGGTTATAATGTGATCTTGAAATGTGGTCCAGTCAGCTTTCTTTGTATTATATCTAGTCTGAGTTTAGAATATCGGTGGTTGTGATGTTAGTGTCAGAATTATAGGAAAATGATCACTCGAGTAGGTGTCGTCGCTCACTTCCCACTCGAATCGAGTATAAACTGAAGAAGAGCAAACAGATATGTCAATATTTGAATAAGTACCTGTCCGTGGGCATAGATGGGTCGGTAAGTTCGTGTTGAGAGTGAGCAAGTCTAATCCTTCAAATATATTTTGTAAAAGTCGTCCACGGTTATTTGTAATTGATGAGTTCCACATAGTACTGAGAGCGTTGGCATCAGAAAGTAATAAAAAGGGGATTGGAAGTTGTGTGAGTAAGTCTTGAATTGCATGTACGTCAATAGGTTCACTTGGTGGAAGATACAGAGAACAAACCGTCAGCCGGAAAGGAAGGTACACCGAGACAGCTACAGCTTGTAATATTGTCAATAAACGAATGGGTTCGCTGTATGTGTTGTCTTTAACAAGCACAGCAACTCCCCCACATGCTTTACCTCCCAAACAATAGTCATTTCTGTAAACAGAATAATTATGTATGCTAACGCTTTTACCTGGTACCAGATGTGTTTCTTGGAGTCCTATTATCTGTAATGGTTTATGTCGCAACAGGCACTTTAAATCATTTAAATGCGTTTTTAAGCCATTTATGTTCCACTGGAGTATAGTCATGAATAATTAAGAAATAAAATAAAATCAATTAAATTAAAAAATATAACAGCTGCTAAATTCATTTTAAATTACCTGTTTCTTTTTTTTTAGCTTTGTTCGCACTTTTAGACCTTTTGCCCTTAGGAGTTTTAATATTTTGTGGATTTTTAACAAATATTTCATCTTCCAAAACATCTTCTTCTTCGGATGTCTTCTCCCCGAGGGATGGTTCCGTTGGGCTGCGATTTCTTGACTGAACGGCTTGATCCTTCTTGACCTGGATAACGGACACCGATGCATTTTCCTCTCTGGAGCGTTCCTTCTGCAGGATAATATTTTGTAGAATAGCTAGGCTAATTTCAATCCTTTTTATGGACTCGGATAAATTAGTAATAGCATCTATGTTCTGTACTTGTTTTGATTTTTGAGCATATGTTGTTATCTTTTCAACAGTTAACCTCTTTTTTGCCTCGGGGTAACTTAGTTTTTCATAAACCATTTTCCGGTTTATTTCTATTTCTTTTAAATATAGCTCACACTGTTTGAAAAAATGAGCTTCTCCACATAAAGTACATTTTACTACATTACAATTCCCTTCATGTCTGGTTTCAGTGCATTTCCCACAGATTTTATCTTTCTCACAAGAAGAGGAGAAATGATTTAATTGAAAACACTGATAACACATGGTCGGAGGCGGTATGTAAGGTCTGACCTTCACTGATAAGTAACCTATGTAGAGTCTCTCAGGTAGGTTAGGACTGCCAAAGGTTGCTATAAACAACGGAGAATTGGTTACTTCATTCTTAACCCTAATTCTTCTTAAATTCGTAACCAATTGTCCACTCAGCTCTCTAATTATATCTGCATCAGATACTTCTGCTATGTCTCGGCAGTAGAAAACCCCTTTAGATTGGTTAAGTGACCTATGAGGAGTTATTTCAATTTTATTTGAGCCAAAATATTTTTCTGACAATAATTTTTCAGCAACATGTGACTGCTCTACTTCTAAAAATAATTTTCCATCTTTTCGGATTTTGTGAACTCTTATATTTTTGGAAAATGATGACGTCCATTTATGTATTTCAAAAGGGTTTATAGTATTAAAGTTTTTACCTTCATCTAGGATACGTACTACTAAGAACTTCCGTGTTGGCAAAATCTGGTTATTGTCGGGTTCTGCTTCATTGTACCACATTGCTTTTCTTTCTGGGGCTTCAATATTACTTTCTTGAGTTAACTGTAAAGTTTTCTTTCTATTTTCACCTATCATTTCACTAAATTAAATAAAAAACGTACACAGTAAAATTGTTCGACTTTCTCACTTGTTTCGATCATATGTTACAATGGGGGTTCAAATCTAAACCATTTAAATTCACCCAAGAAGTTTCTTTCAATGAACAAAATCAATTTACGACAAACAATAAAATCCTGAGATAAATTTAAACAAAAATCTCCGATCCAAAGAACGAAAAAACATTCGAACTTTAAGCAACGATTTCTCTGACTTGGATCGCTCTATCAAAAAAAAAGCATAAGTATCGATTTTGTAGGAAAGGACCCCGCCCTTTCCTAATGGACAATGGCTTTCGGCCAAATTGAACGAAACTACGCTCATTGTTTAGAGAAAGTCTTTCTGAACAAAAGTCTCCATGGGCACAAAACCAAAAAGTTAAAACTTTTGGTACTTTTGGGTATCCAAAGTTTTCCATTTTTAATTTTTGCAAAATCTCGAGATCTCTGGTTGAAAGGTTTCCCAAGCCTTTTGCCCAGTAAAAAAAAAAATACTTATCAATTATTTTTCGAAGACCTTTCGAACGACACCACATTTGACACTCCTACCCGCCCCCCACACACGCGGGGGTGGGGGGAAGCGTTTTTTTTGCAATAATCGTCTATCCATTATCATTTGAAGATCTTTTCGAAGGCAATACCCTGAAACCTTGCCTCACACCCTTACCCCACCCCTACCCCACCTCTAGCTCGTATGTTTCAAAAAAAGGCCATTTTTCGCTAAAAAAGTGTTCTGTTAGCAGACTTTAACATTAGTGGCCCTGAAAAGGGCCGCCTTTTGTCTCTAAGACTACTGTGAACTGTTTTGACTTTTCGTTTGCTATCGATCAGCTGCATCTGACGTATGATTCAGAAAGCAAGAAGTCGGATATTTGATGTTTTGATGATGACGAGCATATCCAAAGGGGTTAGGGGTGGGGTAAGGGTGTGAGGCAAGGCTTCAGAGTATTGCAATCAAAAAGATCTTCAAATGATAATGGATAGACGATTATTGCAAAAAAAGAGCTTCCCCCCCCGCCCCCGTGGGTGGATAGGGGGGGGGGGTAGGAGTGTCAAATGTGGTGTCGTTCGAAAGGTCTTCAAAAAATAATTGATACGTACTTTTTTGCTGGCCAAATGGCTTGGGAAACCTTTCAAGCAGAGATCTCGAGATTTTGCAAAAATTAAAAATGGAAAACTTCGGATACCCAAAAGTACCAAAAGTTTTAACTTTTTGGTTTTGTGCCCATGGAGACTTTTGTTCAGAAAGACTTTCTCTATCCAATGTGCATAGTTTCGTTCAATTTGACCGAAAGCCATTTTCCATTAGGAAAGGGCGGGGTCCTTTGGTGGGCTTTATAATGGTGACCCTTAACATACCAAAATATCCCAAACGGTTTCGAAGCGTTTTAGAAAACAAGAATCTCAAGGCAACTCATGTCTCGTTCTAAATAATGTTCTACCACAATTCCAAACGTTATCAAAATTTTTTCTTAGTTTTGATAAAGGTCAACCATTAGATTATATCATATAAATTATAGTCTCGACCTTTTTGATAAAACTTCTTAATATAATTATGGCAGAAGATCTCAAAACTTTCACACATTTTAACGTCCCACGTAAGGGATGAAAAACTCAATAAAAAAGTAAACATATCGCACTAGTATTTCTAAAGTGACACAAAAAAAAAAAAAAAAAAAAAAAAATGGACCGGAAAATGGTTACAAAATAAAGACTAAAAAGTAATATATCGCACTATGTACGGGGAGTAACATTAAGACAGGAAGAGTGACACAATTGCCGTCTGGTGTACAATCTCTAAAGGTGTCATAAGCGGCTTTTACTCTCTGTATTTACTAAGGAGGTCACCCTTTGTATATCGTCCTGTTTGTTTTACATTTTATATATAGAGACACTTATAAGACATAAATAAGTTTTACATTGTTATTTCCTGCATCGTATTGAGCTGAAATTGTTATACAATATCTCTACAAGTCTCGATTTTCAAGTTCTGTCAAGTAAAAAATGCTATCCATTAAGGGGGGAGAGGCATCTGGCATATTCTCATCGCGCATGATCATAACAAATATAATAAATTTTGAACCCAAAAAATTATTTAAAAAAATGTTAGTCCTTTAATTTATGAGAATTCATTGAGGAAAAAATAAATAGCAGATATTTGCTTACCACATTCTTTTAACACTATTTTAAACTAAAATGAACATTTATTATAATAATGGTGTAACATATTAATGAAGAAATATAAGAAAAACGTATAAAAAAAATGATAAAAGTATCATTTTTAACGGAACGTGGTACTTGTTGCCCGTTGTGGTAGAGCGAGTTAGCCGTTAGCCTTTTATCTGTTTTTATTTTTATTCTTTTTATTTTTTTTTTTTTTTTAAAGTTAAGACTTTTAGTTGAGTAAAATATTGCCTTACCTTTTTCATTGTTGACATTCATGCTTCGTCGTCGTCAACTTTGTCCGTCATAATTGCCCCTGGGTAGAGCTTTCCCCCATATTCGACGATTACAAAGTCTCATTTGACTGGATGGTCTTCGTATATATCGGTCGTGGGGTTGTCAAATCTCACATTCGCCCGCTGTTGCTGATACACAGCTGCTTACCTCTAGGTTATAATCTTTTTAGATTATTACAATTAGAATTTTAGATTATTACAATTAGAACATTACACCAATCTATTTTCAAGCATTAACTAAATCTGAACATAAACAATACAGACACAAACTAAACTGTTTGCTATGAACAAATTGCAGCATTAAATACATATTAATTGGTGAATTACTCTGTAGCGAAAAACAATAACAATAATAACAAGCAATGTAGTAATAATGTGTAATATAAGTATATAGATAATGAAAAGGAATAATGAAATAATATAAGTATATAGATAATGATAAGTATAATGTATCGATAATGATAAGTATAATGTATAGATAATGATAAGTATAATGTATGTATAATATAATGATAAGCAATATAAGTATATAGATAATGATAAGGAATAATGTAATAATAATAGTGTGTAATAAAAGTATATATATATATATATATAATAAGGAATAATGTAATAATAATAATAATGTGTAATATAAGTATATATATAATAATAAGGAATAATGTATTAATAAGAATATTAATGAATAAAAATTATAAAGATATATTAATGAACGCTATAAGTCTATAGATATTAATAATGTATAATGTATGTATAATGTAAATATAAACAATTAACATAGATATAGTGCAATAATATAAGCATATGTATATATGTGTGTATATGTGTATGAATTCTGTAATCATGTAATCATCATTTATTGTCAAATCATCATATCTCCATTTATTGTCAAATCATCATATCTCCATTTATTGTTAAATCACCATTTATTGTAATCACTGTTATCATCATTTATGTAATCATCATTTATTGTTATAGAGTATATCGCTAAAAACTGCGAAACTTTTAATAAATAAATAAATAAATAATCTTTTTATCTTCTGCATCCTCGAGTTCGGCAGGACACCATGTTAGGCTGTCCTCATTCTTCGCAAAAGGAACTTCACTTTCCTCTTCATCGTCACTTTTCTCTTCTTTTGGCATAAACCGTCCGGTTTTTTCTGCCGATTAAGCCTTTGGTTTTTCTTTGAAGTCGCTGGTTCAGATGTGGAGGGTTAAATTGCACTAATATTTGAAAAGTATAGGTTGCACATTGTCACCCCACTAGGAAGGAAGTCCGATTAGAAATCGTGCAGTTCATTTAATATTTTATCCATACAGTTCCTACCTGCATAATGTGTTTTTGATGACCTATATCAACAACTGCATGGAGGAGAAAATCTATTCTATTGCAATTATGGTAAGATGACTATTAAAACAACCAACAAAACAAATCTTTCATGACTGCAACTTGAATAGCACAATGCTTGGAATGTGCTAAAAGAATTCCACAGCTTCCCCTCTTCTTCGCTCCTCTTCAATCGATTCTCTCTTACAATTAACCTTCGTCTTCTTAATTACTTCTCAATCAATCTAACAGAAACTCATTATCCGTTTTTTTAAAGGCTTTCAAGATTTCTTACTCGCCAAGTCATTTCCTTCCAACTGGATTCAATTAGTTGTTTGATTTTGTCAAAAGATAGGAGTTTAGTGAAGATGAACAACAAAAACAAATGCTAAAAAGACAGACTTTTAAAGTTCAGGAGAAATATTAAGCAATCGTCTACTACTTTTAAAGTCAATTCTAGGAATCAATTGTTTACCCCTTGCTGGACATCAATAGGTAATATTCTTTTTGAACCTGTTTAGGTTCATCATCGAACCTAAGCAGCGATGAAACGTGGCAAAAATAAGTTAATGTTTTAAACAATTTTGGGGAAAAACTCCTGCTAGTTATTTCAAGAATCCAATGATCCTTCCCCACCCCCACCTTCTTACATATTCGTTAATTCATTGGTGGTCCCATTGTCGACATTTATGTTTTTAGAGAAACCACCATAAAACACTATTTCAGCCCATCTTCATGTCAATCTCGTATGTAAACCTTTAAAAATGAAGTAAAGTTCATTAAATATTATAAGGTAAGGTAGTTTATAACAAGAATTTTTGGCGTTTTTCCGGTAGTTTAAGAAGCTAAAAAATGTACTCTTCACACAAAACATGTATGTCAAGCTTCTACTGGAACTGCACTATCCTGTAACAACATAAACGAACATGCATGCAATCAACTGATGACGGCACGTATTTGTTGAAAGGCCTTGTGTAAAATAAAGAAATTTGTGGGAAGACGATTTCTTCTCCTTCTCGAATTACGCCTCACCATAACCGGAAAATGGTTACAAAATAAAGACTAAAAAGTAATATATCGCACTAGTTTTTCTAAAGTGACACAACTCAAAATAAAACTCAGCTGAAAATGTGTCACTCTTGCCTACGTAGGGGGCAAAGCATTAAGACAGGAAGGGTGACTCAGCTGCCCTTTGGCGTACAAGCTCTGAAGGTACATACAGTACATACAGATGTGATGGTTGATAAATATATATTTACCTAGTCTTTCAAAGTCATAACTGAAAAACACCGATCTTCGAATTGTGTAACTTTAGAGATTCCAGAGCGATATATTATTGCAGAAGTAATGACAATTTGATATAATTTAATAACAATTTCTATCCTGTTTAGCTACAGTAATTAAAGATTTTCCCTGTACGGTTTGTAATGAATAGTCTTCACTATCATGAACCACTTATGTGCATTATGGCAAAATGTTGCCAGTAGAAAATATCGCCAAGAGGCATACTCCTAATTAAGATGGAGGAAGTTAATCCAGTGGCTTGATAAAGGCTGAGGAAATGATAAGATCCCTTTGAAGGGAACCGCCACCAGCAATACAGCTTCCTGAATTACACAGCGTAATTAGGATCGCTCCGGGAGAAAACTAACCCCTCAGTAATGAGGCTATGGGTCAATGAATAATGTCACCATTAAAGAGAATAGTTAATGACTACTTCAAGATTAGTTAACGTGGAAATTTTCTTTACAAAAATCCTTTAACTTTTCACTACGGATGAGTCCTCAGAACCTCTCTACAGAATTCTGTGGAAAGTGAATTTAGTTAGATTCTCTATTAATGATAGAAAAAAAGGCAATGAGTAATTTCAGTGTTAAAAAGAGAATAGTTAATGAGTACTTGGAGATTAGGTAACGTGGAAATTTTGTTCATAAAAATCCTTTACTAGAGATATCTTCAGAATCTCTAGATAATTCTATGAATATCATACAAAGTGGCTTTAGTTAGATTCTGCATAAGTAATAGCATTTTTTTTTTTTTTTTTTTTTTTTTAATTGAAACATTTTATTAAGAAGAAAATTTACAGTCTGAGAAAATTTACATATCTGTTTCAGATACCAGATACAAATTTAGACAAATTATTTAAGAATAGAAAAATGTTTGCAGAAGTAGTAACATAAATTGTGTTGAACTTATAGTAATATACCAAAAGGTAATAATATCCTACAATGATATAAATATACTAGAAAGATCAGAAACATGCGGAACCTCTAGTTATCTAACTTTAACTAAAATTAGTTAGAAAAACTATCTTTATCCACTTTTCTCAAAAACTGTTACATTTATCGCCTTGAAAATGAGTTCATTTGTTTTCCTTCGTTACAGGACCTATAAATGTGTGCCTGGAAAATAATTTACGCTGTAAACTGACCATCTTTCTAAGAAATGTGCTTAGATATGCAGCTCGTGCGTCACAGACTTTTTTTTATTTAGAAACAATGGGAAAACAGCTGATAGAGGGCCAGGAATTATGCAATTGTTTTTCGGTCTCATATAGTCTAAGAAATTGCCAGATAAAGATTTTCAATCTTCTAACTAGATTCATGGATTTTCCATAGATAGAGGGCAAACTACCTGTATTGTAAAGCCCTCCCGGCTAATGGAGAAAATCGATAAAAAAAACTGAGGTTGACGAAACGAATAACAGGTTTCAAGGCTCAAAGAAGGCTTAGCTCATTCTAGGTATTTTCCCATGAGTTTGGATTCTATATTTCGAATCCAATCAAACGAGTTCCAGTTTATATAGTGGCTACGTTATATATATATATATATATATATATATATATATATATATATATATATATATATATATATATATATGTATATATATATATATATATATTTAGTGACTTTTCAAAGAAATTGATCGTTGTGTGCCCGAACTTGACAAAGTGCTTGGATTTTCGCAAGTGTTGGCTAGTAAAAGCTCCTCTAAAACATTGTTAGTAGGGCGAATTTGGCTCAGTGATACGATCACTCGTTTCTTGTTCTAAGAGGTACTGAGTGTACACTAAAGATTTATCTTGTAGTATGTGCAAGACGAACAGTAAAATTCTTCTACTGCACTGTTAATATGGCCTCTCGTCGTGCCGAACTTATTTATTTTTTTAACGCAGTTCCTGCGTGGCGGACTTTTTGATTCAAAAAATACTCTTCAGACTCTTATTTATCGGGGGAAACCGTAATTGGAAAAGAGTCCATATTTTATAACTTCTTTCTTCTTGTCAAATTAAAGCGCTCTGGTTCAATCAAGGACACTGCTTTTAAATAGATGAAGTGCATTAATTAACTACACTACTAAACCAATTATAATTGTATCAAATTAAAGTTTTACGACTAAAGCACCAGGATTACATACTATGGAGAGCTTGTTTCAATGACCTAAGACCCCGGCTGACCTCAGATCCTGAAATCTTTATTAGGATTACATTCTCTATTGATTTACACCGTTCTCCGGGAAGCAGCAACATAACATTCCTTTTCTCACAATATTGTAAACTGTTTTTGTATTTTATATCATATTTATTCTAGTTTTCGTGGGTTTATTATTGTATAAACCACCAGAAGCATATATACGATTTCCAATTTCCGAAGTTGTTTAGGTTTAGATGTTGATGTAATAAAAGAATATTTGAAATAGTTCAAACCTTTATCAATCCTTCCAAAAATATAACTTTAGAAGAAATCACGTAAATGTCTGTTAACAAGATAGCCAATAAGTTTTTATTTTTGACACGATTCTTAGAATATTGGATTAAATAACAAACGATTGTTAACCAGCAAAGTCGACACATCATTAACATTTGAACTTAAACTAATTTTATTAACACTACATTTACCAGACCTGGTGCTAGTATAAATGTCAATAACAAAAAATCTATTTGTTACTCATACATATAAAGTATTATTAAGTTCATTAAAAGTATTCTCTACTACAGACATAGCTATAAAATTCGAAACATCATTTAGGAAAGCAAATGTTATATGTAGTAGGAATTTTGAATTGAAATTGCACGACCAGTCAAAATGACTCGTCTGGTAAATCTAGTGTTAAAAGAACTCGTAAGTGTCACTGTAGTATTTAGGTTTTTATGTGTGGCATTATTATTAAAAATTAAAAACACTAAGTCTTCTCTTCATCTGTACATAAGTTTTTTTTATCTTTACTTGTTGTTTTGGTAATTTGTCCTCCATTTTTATATTCTTAGTAGGTGTGGAATATAAAAAATATTGTTTACCTGCCTTTTTATAAGGACTTATTTGACATGCAAAAATGGTTTTATAAACGATGTTTATGTATCATATTGTTTTTAATTATTCTTTTTGGTGATTCTGCACTTTCGTTTTTGAGCCTGTGTAGGCTGCCAAATGCAGCAGTAGTTTTTCCATGAAAAACTGTGTTTTCCGGATTTCTGGTTAATGTATCGTAAATGACGACTATATTTTTAGAATCTACATTAAATTTCAAATGAGAAACACCCGTTATTGAAAAGTTGTCATGTAAATTAAAAGCTATACTAAGAGCCATATAGATGTGAACTATTGTTATTAGTATTTTCTAAACTCATTGAATATTTTCTTAATCAGCTATTTGTAGACTTAGCGGTTTGCCTCCGCCTCAAAAGTTGCCTTATGTATTAAGCTTTAAAATGGTACCTTGTGTTTTAGAAAAAAAAATATTTAAGTCTAATTATTTCTGATATTCAAGTCTAATTTTTTCTGATATTTAAGTCAAAACCAATAAAAGTGCTTATGAAGAAGCCATTCTGAACACATTATTTAATTTCATATTATGGTGATGTCCCATCCTTCCCACACTCGGTACAAACACTTTTTGCTCTGATTAAGGATTAGGGGACGCTTTGGAAAGAATGAAAGATGACAGAAGAACATATTGGAAATAATTGCAATTATTGTTGACATAATAAATACAGATATTATATTTTTATGCTTTGAGGATCTTGATTTATTAAATTTCTGTTTTAATAGAAATTTAATAAAACAGCAACAGAAGAATATATTGGAAATAATTACACTTATTTATTCCTGGCGTCTTCCCGGAAAATCGCGACTGTATTGACGGACTGCAGCAGATGCATTACAGTTAATGAAGCCATAAACGAACACAAAAATATAATATCTGTATTTATTATGTTAACAATAATTGCAATTATTTCCAATATATTCTTCTGTCATCTTTTATTCCTTCCAAAGCGTCCCCAATCCTTAATCAGGGCATATGGTATAGCTCTTAGTATAGCTTTTAATTTACATGACATTTCAATAACGGGTGTTTCTTATTTGAAATTTAATGTAGATTCTAAAAACGTAGTCGTCATTTACGATACATTAACCAGAAATCCGGAAAACACAGTATTTCATGGAACCCCCTATAGTTTTGAAAATAGACAAATGTTTGAATAGCTCTGCTACGTGTTGAGATAGGACGCTCATTTCTGCGTCCCTAAACTGCAAATGAGGTGCAGAATAAACCCCTAAAGTTATGACATCTCAATGCGGGACACCCTGTATATCGGATTGTACTGCTAATATCAGGAAATTTGAATTATAGGCTGTTTTCAGTTGCTGGTCGATGCTGTGTAAAATAATCCACCCCCAGTAGTAGGTCAGGCCTGTCAGTTATTGCCTCGTAACCCGGCTCCTCTCAGCCTCCCGGCAGCTCAACCTTAGCGCAATCAGAAGAATTATTCATTTTTAAAATTTTCTCAAATTTTTCATCGATTATGTCTATAAGGTCACCTAAATGACCTCCGTTAAAATATATAAGGCATTTCCATATCAGATTCTACTTTTTCCATTTCAAAATGAACCTTTTTCAATTTAAATTCAAATGGAAACGGTTGAATTTGGTTTGGAATAAGTTGAATAAATTGTAAATATAAAAGGTCGAATTTGACTTAAAAATTATATACATATATATATATTATGATAACAATGAATAAGCATGCAGTGAGAAAGTTAAGAAGCATAAGTAATTCACAATTTACGGACAGCAAGAAGCTATGGCTTTAAGTTCTCCATTAAACACTCTTAAAAAAAAAAATATGTTTGACAATATGATAATAATCAAATGATTTTGTTGAAAATCTTGCAAGTATCACGTTACGTAGTATGTTCTTAGAACAGATTAATTACCAATAATGATCATTTGATTTTGGACATATAGTTATTTTCTATAGTTATTCTGCCATAAAGTTATATAGGTAGTTATTTTCTATAGTTATTCTGTCATAAAGCTATATAAAAATAGTTATTTTCTATTATTATTATTCTGTCATAAAGTTATATAAGTAGATATTTTCTATAGTTTTTCTGTCAGAAAGTTACATAGGTAGTTATTTTCTGTAGTAGTTCTGTCATAAAGTTATATAGTTATCTATCTATATAAATATATATATATATATATATTTATTTATAAATCGCGGGTCTGTCTGTTTTTTGTTTGTTTGTTGCTTATACAAATCTACGCCTTTATTTTGTTTTGTATGTAACATATTTTTTACATCTAGCAGCATATTTTTTTTTTTTTTTTTTTTTTTTTCTTTATGTATTGTACTATTGTTAACACTTGTTATGGTGTGATTCTTTTATTAATTATGAATAGGTTTTATTTCATTTGTTTTTTTCCTATATTGCAAAATTGTGTCCTAAATATTGTAACAACTTAGATTAATCGCTTAAAGTGTATCTGGTATCGGGAACAGATTGTAATATTCTTTCAAATAAATAAATAAATTTGGAAAAAAAAAAAAAAAAAAAAAAAAAAAAGAAAAGAAATCTACGCCGTTTGACCGATTTTGACCAAACTTGGCACACAGGTAGGTCTTGATACGAGAAATCTTCTAGGCTAGGTCAAAATAGTCAAATTTCAAAATTTGGTCAAAAGGTTGAAAGTTTGTTCAAGAAAAATTGCCTACACTGAACCATTCAGATTGTGACAGCCATTTTGAATCGACAGCAGGCTCTGCTACTGGCCTCTGTCGGCTGTTAGATGAAGTGCTGTTGTGCTGGCCTCTGCAGGTATCATTATGAACTAAAACAAATTCACATCGTTTGACCGATTTTCGTAACTGGGTATAGACAACTATGTATCAAGTAGATCTTGATACGGGGAGAGTCATAGACAGAAAGTAGGTGTAGCATGGCACACTGGGTAACAGCTAGTTTAGTCATAAAGTTATATAGGTAGTTATTTTCTATAGTCTTCTATATCAAAAGCATTAGTACTAACAATACAAAACATTTTCGGTATAGAAAAGGAAATTTAGGGGAGTTTTAAAATATATATATATATATTACTTCAAACATAGAATCACCAATAATAATACATTTTAAATATAGAATTTCTAATCTATTGACACTATATATGAAAAGTCTCCTTGTAGCGACACAGCAATATTTCCACCTATATTGGGTATGGCCTGCAGTAGGTATTGAACTGGAGCAGCAGGCGTGAAGATAAGGTAGTATCAGTAATACTATAGGGCCGTGTTGCCAATAGAGCGAGATCTCAAGCTATACCAATAGGGGGACATTGAGGATATAATCTATACTATCTCTGGTCAGAACCCTCTTCCAGCTCAGCACCTCTATCCATTCAGCAGATGAGAATTTGTGGATATGAGAACATTGAGGTGTATTATTTACAGCACCGTTGCTACAAAATCGACACAAATAAAAAATCACCCTTTTTCCAAAAAGCAAAAAAACATTTGTAGCCTTAGAAAAAATGGTAGAACAACAATCGGATTATCATCTCAAAACATCTGTATTTTATGACACCCACTAAAATACTGTTGCACGTCCACTCATGATGTGTGCATTTGTATTTGCATAGAGGAAATTTAATCCTGAAAACCACACCGCTCCATTTGGTAGTTCATTATTGGAACTGATTTCATACGGGTTCTTAGAATAATAGAATGATTTAGTTTTAGGTAACGCCATTCGTAGTTATAACTCAAAAATGTAGCACACGTATGCTTGAGTATGTATTTCACACGTGCGACATTCCTTCAAACTACAATATTTAAATTTTGGCTATGTTAATTTATTAATTAGTTATGTTGGCGAATAAGAAACCGAAATGGAATATTTAAATAATATATTTTTTAATTTATTGGGAAACGAACAAGACCGTTTTTAAATCAATAACTTCGGGCAATAATAACCACGTATTTTTTCCCCCCTAAAAACAAACAACAATTCATTAACTAATCCTAATTCATTTTTGATTCATTTTATATTATTAATTTTGGAATAAATAAATAATAATTGTGGATTGATACTGTGTAGATGATCCTAGTTACTAGATGACGTGGCCCTTGTATCAGAAGGTTTGCGAACGCTCCATTAGGCCGTACTAAGATTTAGGGGGATTCGAACCCACTACCTTCGGCATGGAGTGCTCATGCCTTTGCCCTGACGGCCACCGGTTCGGAGGCCTGGTGGCTGTGTGTGCTAAGGCGTATGCACTTCGTCCCAAGAGTTGTGAGTTCTATTCCCACCAGGGTTGATGGCTTTTCATTCGAAGAAATATAAGGCATCAGCCTTATAAACTGTTAATTTTGACTTACATTTAATCGACCTTCTATCCACGCAAAAAAATACCGTTTTTATACACTGCGTATCATGCAACTCCTCTTCAGCCCAATAACAAGAGAGGAAACACACTAAAATGTACTAAAAAGTAACAATGTAATGTAATTCTTACTTGGTTATATGGTTGATTGGACGCTTGAATAAAGATGCATAAAGAAGATTCAGGTTTATGTTGTCCTCCGACTTAAGATTCTTTAGTTGCACCTCATCATGTAAATTAGCTCTCAGTTCCCTAATGATTGTATCCAGATGCTCCGAGTGATTGAGATCTAACTGGATTTGAGAAAGAGATTGGATCTCAATAGGCCACTAGACTGTCTGATTGAGATCCCTCTTCCCTTTTCATTGATTCCAATTAGACGACTTCATTACTCTCTAAATTATTTTTATTCAATTAAATTCAGATCGTTTTTTCTACAATTATTTTATTTTATTTATTTTTTTTTGTATTGAATTTAGAGCAGTTTGTTTAAGGTCGAGCTCAAACAAATTCATTGAATAAATTAAGCAATATGATTATGGCTTACCAAATTTTAAAATGTTTATAAAAATGTGAAACTATTTTTTTCCCTACGATATTACATAATGCAATAAAGAAATATTTGGATATAACAGAAACTGAAGGTACCACTTATATATACCAATTTGAAGTTTTAAAACTCCGTCACGCTGCATAACTAAGGCAGCACATTCCTCGGAAGGTAAGAAGCGTACACAGCATTCCTGAATACATAATTTGTGTTAATACAGAATAAACCTTATTACGTTTCATCTTAATTATTTATAACTAACTAACTGGTTAAAACTAACTAAAAATTCAAACCCCTCTAAAAATACATAAAAATTTAAATATAAAAAAAGACTTACTTAGCGAGTGTTTACATTCTCAAGGGAGTGCCCATAAAAAATTTAAAATTTTTCTGTCAATTGGTTTGGGCTGGGCGATGATAGGTCAGTGAATTAGTGGTATATGACAAATATGTAGTGGATAAACAGTTGTAACAATTATTATTTTATTAATAAATTTTCTTACTGAGTTTTATGTGTCCATGGTATTACACTACTTAATAAACACACGAAAACTTCACATTTCAGTTTATCGATCGTAGTGAATAAGTGAAATGTTCACTTATGCACATGAACAATCATCACAACGTAGAATACCTCATACAGCAGTTCAGAAGCATACAGCAACGCTCCTGGTTGTGTCCATTACAACCTAGATCCTGTTTGGCGGCTTAATTCCATTTTAATATAATGCAGAGTAGTCCTTAACTCCTGTTTTATTTACAAAACATCTTTCCCTTTATATAAACACGACGTATAACGGAAATTCGTTGAAATATAACAAACATCCCGGGCGATATGAGGAAATTAGTAATGTGGGTTTTGAGTAAACCCCCCTCCGGTTGGGCCGATTTGGCTCGTTTACAAATTCATCGAATTGTTTGTTATGGAAATGATATACATGAAGTTTGATGGCGAAAAGACGAAAACTCTGGCGCGTATCGTGTGAACAGACGTGTGTATATATATATATATATAGTGAGAGATGGAGGGTGAGAAATTTTAAAGTGGATAATTTTTGGTATCTAGTAGGTAGGATCGATGGAGATTTGAAGTACCTAAAATGCATACATGAAGCAGTAATTGAAATATAAGTTATAGTAACTAAAAATAAAATTGTATTGCTGAAATTTAAGTTTAATTAATTGAAGTAATATATAGCATGGCGGAGGGTAAATATGTAGGAAATAGGATTTATAACCGACAGCTCTACTACATTCGCATCTCTAGTGCCTCTTCATAAGAATAGTTTAAAGCTAATTACAGCCTAAATACACAGCAATGTCCGCCTAAATAGGCGATGTCTCTTCAACTACCAGGTTCCACTTCATGTCTGAAGCTAAGAACTATGCCAACAACCATCAGCTGATTTTAATCGATAAAGCCCTTCATATTTTTTAGCTTCAACCTACATGTATTTGGCAAAAATACAAAGATGGGGTCCCCCGTGGTCTAATGGCTAGCGCCTTGGATTCATAAGCGGGAGATGGTGGGTTCGATTTCCAACCTCCGGCAGGAATTTTATCATCCCACGGCTCGCTGGTAAAATTCCTCGCTGCACCCTGGATGTCGGCGCTAATGACCTAGATGTAGATGCGCCGTAAAAAAAAAAAAAAAAAAAAAAAAAAAAAAAAAAAAAAAAAAAATACAAAGATATATTTTTATTATTACATTATGCCCTAGCAAAATAATGTCCCTTCTTTGTTACTTTAAGAGAAATATTCTTCCCAATACGCATATGTAAAATCGTTATGAAAGAAAAAGTAAAATGTCTTATTCTTGGCATGTATGTTATACAGTTAATGTACATGTTTGTATTATTCTGACATGCCAGAAGTGAAATGGTCACCGTGATCGGTCACTTTCACTGAAATTATTATTGGGTTACAAGAAATCAATAACTGGTTTTTATTATCTCCAACATAACATTAAAACCATCAATATTATTTAACTTTTGCGAGAAATCACTCTTTCGGTTTCATTCCAGTTTAGCCTCTTATCAGAGAATTTCGTCTTTATATTTATAAGTATAAGAATGCTAATAAAAACATCAAACTGCAATTTTCTGACTAAATTAATTAATTTTGAATTATCATCGATGAACTCCTAGATTGAAGCAAAGAGTTCTATAAAGGTTTGTTTCAAATTTGGGCCACGGCTCCTCAGTTATAATTTTATAGGATTAGATATTTTAATAGCGTTGCACGGGATTTCAATAAGTTTAGTTTAGTTGATATCATCCCGTTTAAGCTTTAATCTCAATTTCAAATTGCTTTTCGATATTTAGGACTATCGCCTTTTATTTGACGGCCAGTTGTTTCAAATTACATTATTAGAACAAAATATTCTCTTATTACACAGCTAAATTATAATCCAGAAATACTATAATTTGCGGCGCTATAGCATACCCATCCCACCTTACAGTAAACCATATCCGGTCTTACTCAAACCACCCACAGCAAGCACTGGTATCCAGTTGTCCAACATTGGATTATTCAAGATCAATGGACGGACATATACGGTTCCAATAGACCTAGGTGTGACTGGGTCTAAAACTTACGCTATACGTAAAAGATAAATTTGCGACTTTTCTTCAAGTTCTCCTTTTTCTTATCTACTTCTATTTATCCCTGGCATTCAGTCATCCTCTTCAGAGTTAATTGTTAAATCATACATGCATCATCATATTTCTGCTTCGTCTTAGAGCTTTATAAAGTTTATCATGGCTCATAGTTCAAATTAGCTGGGACAATGTTTTATCTCGTTTAATTGAATTCTTAGGCAAACGATCCACAGCAGGCGGAAAAAGTTAATTTAGAAAATAAGAAATGTGTGCCAAATGCATAGAATTGTATCAAGAAAATTTCCGAAAGAATTTTGGGCGAAGACAATAATGGACTTTGGTTCGGAGAGAGAGAGCGACGAGTCCAAAATTGACGCAAAATTTCCTCCAAGATCTAGGTGTGGACTCTAACAAGCTTCCTGTCCTCGCGGGATCATTACTTATAGTTCCCTCGAGATACTGAACAATAATATATATGGGAGCTAACCAGCTGCTTATCAGTCCTTCGAAAATCATTTAACCAAAATTGTTCCAACGTATCATCATAATTCTAAGGATTTAAAATATTATGATTTTTTTTGTTAATATTGAAATAATTTAAAACTCATTATTTTTCGTCAATTTCCAAATTAATACCAAAACCTGAAACAAAATAAATGAATTTTCGATTGATTGATACTTATGCTGTGTGAATAGCACCCCAAAACATTTGTTGGGCAGCAAACTTTATTTGAAAAGTAAAGAATTTCTCTCTTAACTTTGTTTGAATTAATTTAAGAGTGGACCTAAAAGTACGCGTACTCTCTCTCTCTCTCTCTCTCTCTCTCTCTCTCTCTCTCTCTCTCTCTCTCTCTCTCTCTCTCTCTCTCTCTCTCTCTCTCTCACACACACGCACACACACACACACACAACCACGTAAAATCGAATTCTTACTCACAAATAACTTAAAATCGTGTGTCATTATTGAATTATGGGTTTATTATATGTTGGGAAATATCCGCCTCACAAATAACAATAATGTCTCAATTGCAATATAGAGAGAAAGTTTTAGTTTTCCTAATGTAGGAACAGTTTTAGTATTCCTACTACTCTAAATAATAACAGAAATGTGATAATAAGACTTTAGAGATCAACAAAAAACAAATTTTAACTCGGTAGGTTAAAATTATAATATATTTTATTGCTTACATTTGAAAACTTAAAAGCAACAGCTGCAGCCTTATTATTAATGCAGCAGTATAACTTACTTTGAACCAACAAAAATCTTCTGAATAGATTCTTTATACATCTGAATTAATATAATGGATCTTCTAGTGCAATGAGAAAGAAAAATTACATGATTGTTATAACTTAGTAGTATTAGCTGAAAAACGTTTCACAAAATTAAGAATGTCGCATTCCTATTTATATACATATATGCCTTACAAGTGTAATTGTCTATAATTTGTGTTACCTTATTAATCCTTGATAAAGAATAAAACTTATTAATGCCTATGCATCTGTATGAACTAGATTCATAATCAGGAAATTGCATGACTGGATGAAAGATTTTCTTTTCATCCATCTCCTTTTTCCTATATATTAATTTGATTCAACTTTATTTTCTCGTGCGCCAGAATAGAGCTTGGAATATCGGTGCAATTTTATTTTCATCTACATAATTGCACCCAGTAAATTAAATTAAAAAGGTAAAAAAGGAATATGGAACGAAAAGATAATTGCACAAGATTTTATCAGCGTATTTCATTTTGTCTGGTTGTAAAAAATACATTTTTCAACTTTATCTATTTCATTTTGCGACGACTTTTTTATTATATCCGACCTGGAGGAGGCAGCGAACACCGAATTGAGATTATTATCTGTTTTTGGTTGAGTGTAAAACTTCATTAATGGCCTTAAGCTTAAGTGATCATTATCTGTTCTAATTTAAAGGGAAGAAATGGTCCTATAGGTAGATAAGGAGTTGTGGAAACGGAGGGTAGAGTTCTCGCTTATCTTAAAACTCGTTAATTACTCGGCTTATAGAATATGGAAGGTGAATTGAATCTGGAATTAGATCACGTTCTGCTTTAACACGAGTTAAATTATATATTTATGTAGGAAATTCTTGTTCCCAGTAAATATTATTTAAGTTTTATATATTTATTCATTTTAAGCTCATCGTGCCGATAAATGCTAGCTATCGAGGATGAACGCTAGATAGAATCAATCCTACCTAGTAAAAACCGAAAATTACTCCACTTAAAGGTTTCCCTGTGGTGTTGTGGTTAACGTCTTGGATTCTCATGCGGATCCAAGTTCTCCCTGCAGCAGGTGGTATTTTGTCATTTCAGGGACCGTTCAAAAAAAGTTCTTCTGCGCCGCGAATGTTTAGTAATAGTGGCGACCTATAGAAATGTTAGGATCTATCGAAGAATTTATCTTACGGAAGGCCAATGTTAAATAATTGAGAGGGATTGTTGACGGCGGTTAATATATCCAGAGTTCGTTCGTTTAGTTAATAAAACTACATTTCTTAGATACACATATTGCAAACATTTCGGTTTGAGCTTCAAGCCTTTGTCAGAGCTGTAAACACGAATGTACAAAGTTTATATTAAGAATACTTTTCTTTATTTTTGTATTCTTTTATTATTATTTTTTTTTTTATACGATTGTTACCATTTTTCTCAATTTTGCTTTTCAATTGGGAGAAGCTGATATTATATAAAAACATCAAACTATCATTAATTTGTTTTAATATTGTGCTCTACATGTTTCGTGTCACATTTAATTTCAGCCTCATCTGACCTTGAGTTGCTCCTAAAGAGTAACTTGATGGCCCGAAACATTTAGATTACAATCATGTCGAACTATCGAATATGAAAAACGGAGCTAACTAGCAAACGAACATATTAGATGCATTGACGAAGTAATATTTTGAAAAATTTTCTTACTCGATACATTATTTAAGGCATTTTCAGCTATACTAAAGGGGTTAGCGACAAGCCGTATTGTCCACAATGCAAGAGCAAAGTATCGAATCTGAAAAGCGAGATTTTTCATTTTCTATAGTAGTTCGAGACATGGTATGGACGATATTTACGATATTCGTTGAAATCCAACGAATAACGTACAAAGATAAACCAAAGCCGATTTTTTCTCCCTTAAATAATTGTGGGCCGATTTATTTATTATTATATTTTCTTTACGTAACGCCTTACTTATTATTATATAGTTTCAATTCAGCCATTTTTTACTGCTTATTATTTGACTTTCTTTTCCTTTATATTCTCCGAACATGGACAATCAATTTAATTTATAACTTTCACTAATTATTACTTTATTATTTTTGTTACTTTTATTTAAGCAGATCAGTCTTGTTGTGGAGCACTTCAAATTAATTAATTAATAGATAATTATTTGTTAAAGAAATTTGGCCCAGGTTGAAATTTGAGCCCTAACGCTCGGGTAATCCTTTTTCCTATAAGGATACCAGGAATTTCGTACTGACTCTTTAGGCAAAATAAATTATACAAAAATAAAATTGTACTGTTGTTTTTGAGTGCTTTAGTTGGCGAAGGATTTTTTTTTTATTTATTTATTATTTTTTTTTTTTTTTTTTTATTATTTTTTTTTTTGTTTTATTATTTTTTTTTTTTTTTAGTAATATAATACCTCGTGAGCTTTAACGATTAAGATGTTTGAAGTAATTTCAATCAACTTAAAATGATTAATCAAGCTTAAAGCGAGATATTAGTAAAGACTGTGGTCTCGCGGTCTGCCGGTAGTTCCTAACGCCTCCTTCAGCAACCATCTATCCTCTTTAAGAGGATTAGATTCCGGGGAAGACTTAGGCGTTTTGCCTTTCTCTCCTTTTAGTGCCATTCTCAGAACTCATTTTCAAAGGAGTATTTATTCTAGACTTAGAAAGGACTTGAAGTAATCATAATACACTTTCAAAGTTATATTAATTTTCATCTCCTAATTACTACAATAATTAGTATTATCTGGGGTTGCCTCGTGGTTCCCTCCCGCACCGTAGTTTTGGAAGCGTAGCAATCTATAAATTTCCCAGAGCTAATGATGTACAAAAAAATTGGTTATTGTAGAATGAAAAGATTATTCCAAACAATAATCAAATATATGAAAGACCAATATCGAGACGACAAATTCGAATATTTCAACATTAATTGCTCATTCAGTATATTAAAATGTCACTGATAACAGAAAGAAACTTGGAGAGATAACTTAAGAAATATAATCATTTGGTGTCAATAAATAAGTTACAATTTCCTTCAAACATAACAGAAATAATTAGTACCACCATTAACCGTTTAAAGACACTAATCATTTACAATAATGTATAAACTAAATATATTATAAAATAAAGAATTTTTCCCTGTTTTTTTTTTATTTATTTATTTATTTACTTATTTTTGTTTCGTATGTATACATGTGTATCTATGTAAAATACATGAATATATGTATATATATATATATATATATATATATATATATATATATATATATATATATATATATATTGTGTATGCATATATAAGTTCAATCAAATTTTTGTTACTTCAGTTTTTTTGTTTTTTTTATCCCGTTTATAAACTGGATTATTAATGCCCCCATTCTTAACTACAACTACTCGTCTCACCTGCCCTTGCTTAACTTCTATGGTTAACGGAATTTGGGTTATTGAATGTAGCATGACTGTTTGCTGTCTTATTAGTTTTTACGGCGCATCGACATCTAGGCCATTAGCGCTGACATCCAGAGGTCAGTGAGGAATTTTCTCAACGAGCCGTGAAAATTCCTACCGCCGCACAGTGGTCAAAAGCCGCCAAAACGCGCTCAAAACTCAATAACATTTGATATTGTTGATTTAGAAACCTGAAATTGTGCACACTTACCAGTCTCATAACTACAATGAAGGTATTGATAACTCACTCACATGACAAATTTTTTTGTAGTCGCGCCCGCCTTTGAACTGAACTCGGCTGGGCTCAGGGGGTCAAAACCAATTTAAAAAAAATCTGCTCCTATCTCAGCAAACTTTTTTTTTAATTTCGGCACTGAGATAATTTCCGTAGGAGTAACGAAATATGCTCATCGGCTATTGGAAATTGATCTGTCAAATACTCGCATAACGAAAGTACACTTTTGTCGTTTGAATTCAACAATATTTCAACTTGGACACGATTTTTCACTCGGATCACTTCAGACATTTTTTGCAGTCAACACGGATCTGAGTACTGCAAAAAAAAATCCGTCTTCGATTTGATTCCAATGTTTATGTAGAGATAACGCGCGTCTTTCTGTTAGTCATTTACCGAGTTCGTTCACCTCTAGCACCGAAGTAGGCAGATTTATGCAGCTAATTTCGGTCTGGGGTCTTTCTATACATGCCCACGGAATATTTAAGCCCGAAATTAGAGAGACGCAAAAGCTATATGTCAAAACGAAATTTGATACGTGTAATTTTTTTACTTTTTCAGTATCCCCGTCCATGAAGGCGATTCGAAAAATACAAAAATATTTTTTTTTGCCCTTCGAACATCCCATTAAAACAAGAAAAACATGCGTCAACCTTATCGGTCTGAAAAAGTAAAGTTGAAGGAACTATTTTGGTACATGAGGATTTGGGAAATTTTCTTCGTTTCTAGTACTTCAATGATTAACCACCGTCCTGTAATCAACGGCGGGGGCCTAAAACTCAAGAAATGGCACTCTCACGAGGTATTTAACATATATTTAAGGCGAATGGGTTCGGAGAAAATACTTCAAAAAATCAAGTTTTGAGCGCTTTTTGGCTATTTTTGACCACTGTGCGCCGGTGGGAATCGAACCCACCATCTCCCGCTTATGAATCTAAGGCGTTAGCCACTAGGGCACGGGAGACCCCTGTCACATTAGTTAATTTGATTTTTGTCAAGAGTATGCTTTCTGCTGGACTGAGGAGGTATATTATTTTATTATTTGCTTATTGCGTAAGATATGACCTTTTCAAGCAAATATATAATTTTGTATTTTATTTTTATTATGACTATTTTTGGCCCTTATTGCTCGTTTTTATCTTTCTTATTCGTTGCGTGAGAAATGCATAGCCTTACTTTCCAGAAATAAGTACAGACATGTTTTCTTTAGTTTGCGCTGTAAATTTGTAGGCTGTACCTTGCTTTAGAGCTCCCATGGGAGGACTTCCAAGGCAACACCACTCCAATATAAATAAGTCTACCGTTGAAATGGAACAAGGATGGCCCGCGTCTTTTATCAAGTGTTTGTTTAAATCTTTTAAGAATTTATTATTCCTTTTTAGTGCGGTCCATAGGGAGGAAACCCGCTTATGAGGTTGACCTCATGACGCAATCAGGAAGTGCAGACAAGAAAATTTCATGTTTCAGATCCCATGGATGAATGATATAATGGTGGTTCAAATTTGGGTATATATGTATATGTGTGTGTGTGTGTGTGTGTGTGTGTGTGTGTGTGTATATATATATATATATATATATATATATATATATATATATATATATATATACTGACGGTTCAAAAATGGTCCGATTTTGATGAAATTTGGTACAAACATTTTTTGTCTAATTTGAAAGGTCAGTTCGTTAACTAGCAGAATCCGTCCACCGGAAGATGTTTTTGGAGCGAAATTTGCGCGAAAAAAATCGTAACGCTTACGATTTCGAGTTTATATGCTTGCAGGTACTCGTTTTATAGGTTTCGTAACGTAGAAAAACGAATAAAACCATTTTTAAAACGATATCTGTAACCGTTTTCGAAAAACATCGAAACGCCTACTTTTCCAAACTAATTTTCCGTTTGGGTATTCAGAAACGATTAATTCAGTTGGAACTTGTTCCAGACGTTTAATATTTACCTATTCTATGATATGTAAATTCGGGTTCCGTTTGGTGATAGGAAGTATGAATATAAAATATTTCATTAAGTTTTGGGATTTTCGAATAGTTTCTAAAATATCTTGAAAGCGGTTGGGAAATCGTGGTAAGTGGAAGGTGGTATTCGAAAGCATTTCCTACGAATAAGGTTCTGATGTAATTCTCGATCGGGCGATGTCAATCGGAAAATTGAGGAATTCAAAATTCGGAATTGTTAGTTTTGCTCTTTTGAACGGGTTTATGTATTTTTTTACCTTATTAAAAGTTTTAACTGGTTGTTTCCCATTTTAATTGCATTTAACAGTAAAACGAGTATTTGACTAAAATAAGGTAAGAAAATGTGAATCGTTGTTATAGTGTGTCCAAGAGCGGACTTTGAGAAGGTTGGGGGAAAGTCGCCTTGATACTGTCAGTTTCCTGTTGTGGCGTCCTAAATCGCGCTAAGATGACGCGGTTCCTGCGAGTCGGACATTTTTTGAGTTGTGTCATGACTTGATGTGATTATTACTTATTTTTTGTCTATTTTTTTTTTTTTTTTTTTTTTTGGTTGGTTTTAAGGCTTGTCAACCGTTGAGGTCATTACCGCCAGATATATTATATTTTATTACACAGGTTGGAATTAGGTTGGCCGCAGTCGGACATTTTTTGAGTTGTGTCACTTTAGAAATACTAGTGCGATATGTGTAAAAGAAAATAAGAAGGAGCATTCTCTTTTATTCTTGCGAGTCATAAAAGTTGAACCTTCTTTGGGCGACTGTCGGACCTTGCTCTAATGTTTGAGGGTATGTGGTGTTAATTTGAATAAACAATCAAACACCCAACATGCTGAACTTGTTTATGGTCCAGCTGAGGCTGTTTGTACATAGTCTATCAAAGGCTTATGTAAATCCTCAGCTCAGGGGGATCTGCCCTACATGGTTTCCATAATCCCATTCAAGGCTTCCTGAATCTACATTTTGGGCCGTGTTTATTTGGTTGTATCTACTTAATTTTTAAATGGGCATTTTCTTTAAAACAGCAGTTCCTTCAGTTAAAAATGTGCAGTCAATTTACTTCCGGTGTTTTAAAATTACATCCACTCTTAAAAAACACCCGAATTAAGATAAAGCCGTTTTTCACTTAATATTTTCATTGTGCTCCGCCAGTATTCGTAGTCTTTAATAAAAGGAAATTATTGTACATTAAGAACATATTATTTTATTTGGTATTGATCTGCTGATGTTTTTATCGTGTAATGGAATGCAAATCACACACCTTACAACTAATATTATCAGAAATTATTGGCAAAACAGCTCGACTTACTGACAATGAGTTGTAAACCATCAAGTGTACTTCTGAAGAATGTACGTCAAGCTATTGCGAAAACAGACAAGAAAAAATCATGCTGGTTGACTTTTAATTGCCCAAAGTTAACTAACTCATGAATATCTCATGATAGAACCAAACAATCCAACATCTGGAATATGCAATATAAAATTTATAGTGTAGTACAACTTGTTCTTGCGGAATTCAGATGGAGATATCATATAACTATCCTACATGGCATGACTGCTTCGTTGAAACATAACATCAGAATCTAAAACCAACATGCAGTTATCAATTGAGCACAAAATTGTACGATGTAATTTGAAGTCAAGTAACGCTTTAGCGTTCTACAAACATATTTAATGATCTTTTTCTAAGAGTTAAAAAACCAATTAACTTCTGATCAAAATTCTTCGTGAGGGAATGAAATTCCTGGAGTAAATAAAAAATGATTAATTATTACAAATGTTTTTAGTTAAATTTGAACTTATTTGACTCAGTCAAATTTGCGGAAATTACTCACTCGTCCTCTTCGGCTTCTGCCTGAAATGTTCTATTCCTAAGAATCAAAAATTGTTTTTTTTTATTTTACGTAACTTTTTTTGCCGACAAATTCAGTTTACTTATGCTAAAATTAATTAAACAAACAATAAAAAACTGCTGAAAATCAACACAAAGAACCGTTCAAAGCATTGAAATTAACGCTTTTGATGTTTTAAGCCGCCTAAGAAAATTACCTCAGAACCGTTTTTGTTTAACGGGTTGTTTGTTTTGAATTAAAATCGACGTAAACGAAGATAGAAATTTTGTCTAATTGAATATCAATAAAGTCCGTCACGCAGGAGCTGCATAACTAAGCACTTTCCTCAGAATTTGGGTAGCGTAGACTGCTTTCCAGAACAATTTGCTTAAAATATCCTACATAAATAAAATAAAAACATGAATAGTTCTCTTTTAATTTTGTAATGAGTAACTGATAAATTATTAATTTCCTTCCAGAGTTATGTTTACACATGGTACCTACTACACTACGTAATAAATACAAAAAACCTCATATTATCGTATTTTGACCTAACGCAGGAACCGGATACAGTCCCTCTAGCGCTCCTTGCGGCGCCTTTGTGAACCTATGTCTGGCTGGCTTATCTATTGAAATATATTAGAAAGTAAACCCCCGCTTTCCGATTGACCAATTCAGCTCATTTTTACAACACTTCTTTCTAATGAGTTACCCACGAAGTATACCGCGTTTCGTTATAATACAGCAGAAATTACGACCAGTATGAGTATATTAGTAATTTGGGTCCGGAGTAAACCCCCCCCCCTCCTAATGAACCGATTTAGTTTATTTTTACAAGACATATTTACCTGTAGATTACCACTACGAATACCGAGTTTCGTCGAAATATACCAAAAATCACGGTTGGTAGTGGCGAATTGGTATTGTGGGTCTGGAGTAAACCCCCCCTCCTAATGAACCGATTTAGTTTATTTTTACAACACATATTTACCTGTAGATTACCACTATGAATACCTAGTTTCGTCGAAATACACCAAAAATCACGGCTGGTAGTGGCGAATTGGTATTGTCGGTCCGGAGTAAACCCCCCCTCCTTATGAACCGATTTAGTTCATTTTTATATCTCACTTTTCTCTCTATATTACCACTACGAATACCAAGTTTCGTTGAAATATAACAAATATTACGGCTGAAATGGTCAAATTAGTGTTTTGGGTTCGGGGTAAACCCCCCCTTCCGGTGGACCGATTTTGTTGGTTAACGAACTCGTTCAATCGTTTGCTAATTGAATGCTATATACCAAGTTTCGTGACGAAAAAACAAAAACTCTGGCCGCTATCGTGTTAACAGACACATATATATATATATATATATATATATGCATATATATATATATATATAGATATATATAAATTTTAACGGGGGTCATTTTCGCTGTCTACTAGGTAGGATCGATAAAGATTTGAAGAAATTTTTCAAAAATTCCGTCATGAGTCCAACCTCAATAGCTACTTTCCTTCGGAGGAAAGTGCTAAAAAATCATGTGTCGTCTTCTCGTTCTAAAGTCTCTCTAAATTATTGTATTTTATTCAATTTAAGACTTGGACGGTGGGTTATTATTTTAAATGGTAATATCAGTAATATATTTAATAAAAATTGAAATCAGTTATTCATATTCAGGTAATAAGATCATCAGATACTGTCCGCGAAGATATCGGATTAAATGCTGGATCCATACATTAGATATTCAATTTGACATCTTCATGTCTTCTTGGAAATTTCTTTACGCATTTTCCATATACGCTTGGTTATACCTTATTGGCGCCAGCTGACTTTCCATTTGCCCATTAGCAATGTTTAAATACTAATCTTTATCACAAATCGAGCCAGAGGAAATGGTACGGTGTAATTCAAAGCAACCTCCCGGACTACTTGAGCCCCTACCAATCGGACTGATACATTGATAACTTGAACAAGTGTACTCGGCAAAGAATCGAAACACTTTTAATAATAATAAAAGGTTAGGGTCCTTGTTTTACTGTTTCCATCCTATCACAGAGCTTAATGAAACTATGTTCCTGTGAGAATAAATGGAACTGCTTCCCATTCAAATAGAGAATCCCTCTATAAAGGCAGGACAAAGTGCCATTTAAGGAGTACAACAGTCAATGGATTTAATTCATTATTACAGACAATAGACCTGAAGGAAAGAATGAAGAATTAAAAGGTTTCCGAGGCTACCATTAGCTTGAGCTAATTTCTAAGTTAATTAATAGAAGTTAAATCTTCCCTTTCCACTGGGCATTATACAAGAATATAGAGTAGCATTTTGCATTTTACTGGTATTACCTCTTATCCAGCTCTTAACTCCATCTTTGTGGTCTTACTGTTCCACTTACGCCTCAGTTTTAATAAAATTGTCCTCGTCCTCCTACAGCAATAGTCTTCGAGGTAATTTCAAGAAATTTCCAACAAAATTACCCCTTACATATTGCTTTGTTTGATTGTCCTGTTCTTGTAGAAGATAAAATTCCCTACATAGGCAAGAAAAAGGGTGGGGAGTCCTATATTCCACTTTTATTAGCTAAGTTCTTTACAAACTAATAAAACGTAGAAATCACAAATTAAAATATCACAAATCATCTGAAAGACCTAATAAGCATGAATGTTATTTAGCCGTGAAAAAATAATCAGATTTTATCCTTTACTAACATTTTTTAAGCACCCAGTTCATCTAAATACCTTTTTTCAATTAATTATCTACTTTTAATTATTTCTTTTGATAAGAAAGGATAAGTTTTTTCCGGGCGATCAACTAACCTTAGCTTTAGTCTGATTCTTTTGTAATTGTATTTATTTATTATTTATTTGCTATTTGTTAATGTCAAATTATACATTCTTCTGCAGTAATGTTTTTCTAAGATCATACATCAATATCAATGTACACATTTTGCATCTATAGCTATTAATTTTTCTACATGTATTTCTCTCTTTGACATTCATGACTTGATGTGATTATTACTTATTTTTTGTCTATTTTTTTATTATTTTTTTTGGTTGGTTTTAAGGCTTGTCAACCGTTGAGGTCATTACTGCCAGACATATTATATTTTATTACACAGGTTGGAATTGAAATGTCTACTATATTTTCGATTTGTTCTCATGAGTCCTGAAACATTACCATCTTTTAGAAACTGGTGGATGGTGAGAAGGAACCTCGCAGCGATCACATTGTACGAGGATCTCACGTCATTATTTGTACATGTAATCATCTCTCCACGTTTATTTCCTTTGATATCACTTCTTCGTCGTTTAGTGGTGGATTTAATGTTTCGTGATTTGTGAATTTGTTTTCAATAATTTTCAGTTAATTTCGATAAACGAAAACAAATTTCGCGACCCCCCAGGTCCTGAATTACATTTTACCTCGGATTGTCTTTCTCGTATAACCTCAATCGTTGCAGACCTTATATTTTATGAGTCACGACTCTTTTTTCGGATCAGTTGAGCACTAAATATTTCATGTGTTTGATCTCAATAACTCGACATTGGCTTATTCTGTAATATTACCCTGCAATGCAGAGAAGAACGCCTTGGCTTCAAGATAAATAGATACGGTTTTTATTCTTGAGATATCAACTTCCGGGTTATTCCTACCTTTTTAGGCATTTCATGTTATCACAAAGGGTGGCAAGCTTTAATATCTTCACTTATTTGTCCATATGCTCTGAAGAGTCCTGAAAGATGCAGTTCGGCGCATAATAGGAACTCAAAATTATCTATTGAATGTTAAGCAATGTCCTAAAATTTGGTGGCTAGTGAGAGGGATCTGACAGGCTTCACACATGAGGGCCTTTTCTTTTGATACAGTCATGTATCAGATTCGTGTGGCCTATTCTCATCCTTTTCAAAATTACCTCTTCACGCCTATTACCTCCTACGGCACTCCGTGGTTTAGTGGTGGGCTTAATGGCTCCTAATTGGCTTGTGCGAGCGTAATGTGGTGGTCCGCATGGATACCCATTGGCTGCGAACTCTTCTTCTGAACCAAGTTTCGAAGTCTTGTTCATAAATTTGTAGCGAAGGCCATTCCATTTAACTACTTTGGCGGCTTTGTTTGGTGTTCTGTGTGCGGGGACCCTGGATAAATGTATAGGTTTTCTCTATGTGTTCAGAATAGCAAGGTAATTCTGAATCTTCTTCAATGTGAGCTAGAATTTATTTTATTTATTGCCGATATTTAGTACTTTACAGATGGGATCAGAACAGATTAGGATGTAGTTATTAGCCATAGCTTCTAATTGGCTCCGAAAATTACACAAATTTGTTTTTTCGACGCCTTGTTGACTTTAGCGAATCGTATGGATGACGACAAACAAACAGGATTTGTCCCTAAAGACATAAAGACGCATTTATAATATAAATGGCATTGTTACATTCCTCTTATAACTATATTGAAACACAAAACGGATTCCTTAATGAAGATATACATTTTGACATGAAAGCTCCAAGTGAACATCGTAGAATCCGAAGCCTTAGTTAGATAAAAACGCAAATTGTGAAACAATGTCCTTCAGAGTGTTCAGGAAAAAGTCTGATCCTCTTAATCCAGTTTCGCTAAAGCTGAAGGGACAAATCCCTTTCAGCCCCTGTGCTAACACTTTTTATCGTGTCACTAATCCTTATTTGTTTTGATATTAAAGAATTTTTTTCTGTTTACTGGGAAGGGGGGAGGTTAACCTAATTCAGTAAAAAATTGTATGTTTAGACATGTTACTATTAACAGCTCGTTATATACAAGAAATTATGACGGTTCAAGGGCCATATTTTTGTTGTTTTCTTTATTTGCATATCGTATTCGCCTATTTTTATTTTGTATATTAGATTTTTAATTCCGTCAATGTCCCAAAATACAGTATTTTTTCATTCCTTCATTATAAATGCCATTATAGGGGAACTTAGGGTATATCGCCGCATATGAAAAAACAACATAATCCAGGTACAATGCTTATTCGCGTATTGATTAGGGATGAATAAAATAAAATTACATTGATTCGGGGGGGGGATTAAGTTTGGTTCTCGAAATAGACGGACTGAATTTTTAACGTTTTTTTTTTTGTTTTTTTTATGATTCGTCCATCTGCGAAGCATAAATTTTGAAAAGAATTTACACTAGAAATAAATAATGAAATTATTGTAAACCCTCACTCTTAATAAGCCAAATACTTTCTGATCGTTAGTAAGTTTGCTGCCGTCTATCATGTCATAAAATATCCAGGTTATGATGGATACATGATGGATTGTACAGGTTGGCTTGTACAATCTGGTAAGGACTATTTCTTGTGGGTTATCATAGCTCGGTCCCTCCCTCCCTCCACAGGGAGGAAACACGCTTATGAGGATGGCGCAGTGCCGAATGGAAAATTTCAAGTTTCAGAGCCGATAGATCACGAAAATAACTGTGGTTCAAATTTGTATATGTTGTTTCTTTTTTTTAATTGCATTTAACAGTAAAATGAGTATTTTAGTAAAACAAGGTAAGAAAATGGGAAACGTTGTTATAGTGCTTCAAAGAGCAAACGTTGAGAACGAGGATGGAGTAATTTGCGCTTATGATACAATCAGTTCCTGTTGTGGCGTTTAAGAACTTTAATACTTTTCTTTGATTTTTTTTTCCCCAAGAAAGATCAAAACCTACCAATAACTGCTTCTATTCCTTTACTAATGGCACTATAGATATGAACGGAACCACGCTAAGATCACGCAGCTCCTGTCGGACTTTTTATGTGGTGAGTTTAGAGTAAAGATACGTTCCGAGATTTCCGGAATAGCGTTAGAGTTGTGAATTGATGAGGTTGAGAGGGCAGATTCCTCGAGCACTCTTCATCAATAGTTAATACTGCAGCATCTCCCTGTCACCCTAGAATCGATGCTTCAGACTCTGGTCTTTGCTGGAAAGTAGGCGATGTATAACAATATACAGCAAAATTAGTATTTATTGTTGATGGTTTGTCCTAATTGTATTTAGGACAAAAAACTATTAGGTTCTGATTGCTCGAGTTTTTGTTTAGTTAAATTTTGATTTTTTATTACGAATCTCTAATAAACTGTAAATGTTTGATTGTTTACATGAATGCCGCCTTAATTTTTTTTCCATACCAAAGGCACGTTCCAGGTACTGCCAATGGCCAGGTGGCCATTAAGGTACTGGCCACGCTCGACGTTGCTATACTTTCACTGCCAACAACTAGTTGTTGCGTGCATATGCGAATGAATGTATCAATATTTTAGACCTAATTGCAACCTCCAACATTTCTGCAGTATGTATTACAAGCCATATTCGTTATCTTAATTTTATGTTCTATTATGAATATATTCACATTACTTGCTAAAGAATGCATAGATCATGAAAACCCCGATCGCCCTGAAGGGTTTAGGTCATAGGGGTTAGGTCTGTTTTAACATTTATTTCCTTTTATAACTTTCGGTCATATAAAAACCTCTGCTTTCAATTTCACTACTGGTGCGTTGTACCTTCCTTGGAATTTCTACTTTAATAAACTAAATTTTTCTTATAAAAAAACTCATGATATTGGCTGACATCTCAGTGCTCCCAAGGAAAATGGAATATTTATGAGAGATAAAGTTTGAATTTGATGAAAGGGACTTAAAGAACAGGCGCCCATTGAGTGAAGTGGTTTGGAAATAACTTGCCGAGTTCTGGAAGTGACGGGTGCCTGCATAGTGCCAGGCGTTCTTGCCAATACTCACCCCACAAAGTCCCCGCCACTAACCCAATTTTTGGAGTCTTAACAAAATCTTATAGAGGTGGACTGTCAATCCTGAATTTTTCATCAGATAAGTTTCCAACTTTATAGAAATTTATAATTTACGATATTAAGATCTTTTACTTCTGAATAATTAACTCTTCAGGCTGGGGATTTGAGTTCTTGCCAGCGTATCTTCACTAAAATGCTACAGGGCTTGGCTAATCTTCGTAGGAATATCTACTATCGAGCCATAGAAAGCTGTAAAATCGTCTGATGTCATCTCATGATCTGCAAGGGACCAGGAAAAATTGTTCTACTTAACCTTTTTCATTATCACTTTTGAAATGTTACGTACAATTAGATGAGTAACATGCGATGGTTATCGAAGATTTCCAATAAGTTGGGGCTATTCTAATTGGAGGAGATTATTTTGTGACCTCTTTTCTTTCTATTTTATGTGGTAGAAGGTCAAATTTCATTAACCACACAATATTCTTTAATAATCCTTTATATTAGCCGCTGTACATGCTTCACGTCCACGTGACTACTCTTCAGGTGCAACTTGAAATTCAAATTACACCCTAATAGTATCATCGCTTTAGAATTCAATGGTATCAAAAATTGGCTGCACTTCCGACGAAATCTGTAGTTTGCAAATGAGGCGGTTTTGACGATGCTCCAACTAATTTCACTACAAGAGATTGAAGAATCGTTGAACTTAGGCCTAAAATTTACTTTTTTTTTTTTTTTTTTTTTTTTTTTTTAACGGCGCACCGACAACTGGTCCTTTACTTAATGTTGTGACATTTAGGTGTAATGAGTCTGTACCTCAAATTCTGTCGACTTTTGAAAGTATTCGGCTTATCACGTTGAGAGTTTATTGTATATCTAACACTATGTTCTAGAGCATAATTGACACCAACAAGATTGCTAAACCAATTTCCAGTAAACGCCCAACGATGAGAGTTCACATTATAATGAAGTTACATATATACTCAATTTATTATAGTTTTTCTTTTCTACCGATTTATTTATTAAATTTGGATGTTACACTACAAAAGGCTATCAATAAATTATAACAAATAGATATTCTTTATATGTTTTTCTATTTTTAATTGCGCTTTTAATTCCGGAATAGGACTGATTTTTGACATAATTTATTATGATATTACCAAGTTAAAACAACTCTAAACAAATGATAAATAAATAAGGTATACCCGATCTACGTTTAGGTAAACTAACACTTATAGATTTTTTTTTATTTTTTATTTATTTATTTTTTCTAAACTAAATGTTATCCTGGAAAATACAAACCAGATGAATTTGTTCCCAAGGGATTTGTGCACAAATGACTTGTTGCTTTAGGGGTACTGATTACACTACAAAGGAATAAGAAAAAATAAGACGTTTTTGGTGTTCTGAGCTGTCTTTTGCGTTATGAAGGCTGGTAGCATATTTATTTATACCAGATGCACTATTTATTTGATCTCATTGGCGTAAAATGATTATTTTTAGAGAAAATTGGAACAAGAAATGTGAAAAGTAGCGAAGATGGCTAACATCCAGACTACACCAGCCGGAACATCGTTGGGAGCTCTGCTTCTAATATAGCAACATAAATCAGAGCAACCACTAACCAATCGCCCCATTAAGATACCGCCGATGTCCGTTATCGGAATTAACTCCCAAACCTAATAGAGTACGTGATATTTCCCATCTCAGCTGATGGTTTATTACACCTAGATGGGTTAAAATTCCTATACAAAATGAAAACATAAGATTCCCATTTGTGGCTCAATAATCAACCATATACGGGACTTTTTTTTAAAAAAAAATATCGATTCCATCTTCGATGCTTATTATTAATTTATAATGAATCGTGGTCATTTACTGCATTTTAAACTACTAACAAAAGCATTTTTAACTATTACTAAAACAAAACTACCAGAAATTAAAAATATTAGATATAAGACTTATGTGTGTATAATATACACACACATGGCAATTGTACATAAATAATTCATATTTTAACGTGATTAATGACAGGACATGCGCTTAGGAAAAATTAACGTTTACCAAATCCTGATAAGCAAATTGAAATTAGAACAAGAATTTGCCATTTTTTCTTAGTACAGCTATTTACTAAAAGCAATAAATAAACAAATAATTCTTTGAGACATTTTGATCGAATAATATATCATCAGCTACTGCTATTGCGATTGAAATTTAAAAGGAAACTTCAAGAATTCGGCCATAATTGAGCCAGCCATATGTTTTAATTGTAAACTTAACATATTTTTTGGATATGTTTATAATAAAATATTTTCATGTTAGTATAACTCTTTAAAAATTGCCTTTTATCTACATCTCCCAATCCGTGTATCTATTTATTTAAGTTTTAACGTCGACTTATTCATAACACAGATTTTCAGGGCAGCTTATCTACTGGTTAGGGGCGGGGTTAGCTCAGTGATAGATCACTGGACTAATATGCTGGAGGACCTGAGTTCAAATCCCGAGCATGCACTAAAGCTTTTTATCTTCTAGTTCCTTCGTTCGTTGGTTGAATTCGGCCTCCCTGCCCGTCCGTTTAATTAATTTATTAATGGGTACCTTTGTGCTAATGACCCTAGCAGTCGAAGCAACAAAGGGGAAAATCAGGCGGCCGGAGCTTAGTACTGACCTTACTATCTCCCTAGTGCGCCGTATGGTCATGAATCAGATACCTCATTAGTATCGGCCCATCAGGGCCCTCGTGGCCTGTTACGGAACTGTTTTTCTTTTCTTTTTTTTCCTTTTCTTTTTTTAAGATAAGTAAAAGCCTATCATCAGTGTTTAATTGTAGCAGGCCTGATTGAGTCTAGTTTTTTGTGTTACCCTTAAATTATATTCATTCGACCTACTACCGGCCTGATCAAGCCAAGTGGGTTTGGATTCAGCGATCAAAAGAACATAAACGTTGGCACACATTTTTTTTATAACATGTAGTTTTATTTAACAAATGACCGAACCCCGATCACCTACGCCTTCTCAAGAGAACATAACACGTGTACAACATTTTATTGTGTTATCGATCGATACTGTACATTCGACCTTGGCACGACCTAACAGGGTCAAAGGGACACTTGATTCGGATTCAGCTACCGGGCAATACAGGCGGCCGGAGCATTGTACTGACCGCGCTATCTCCCTACTCTGCCGTATGGTCATGAATCAGATACCTCTATAGTATCTGCCCCTCGGGCTCTCATGGCCTATGACGGGACTGATTTTTTTTTTCTTATCTAAAGGTTATCACCCTTATTTAGGCAGGATTGTGCTGATACCTTTTCTTTATCGAAAGACTAGCCATCATTCCAAGTGCGAATAAAGCCCAACACGTTAGGCCTATACGTGTATTTATATTTTTGTAAATAATATTCCTGGTTTCAAGAACAGCCTTTGCAATGAAACATTTTGTGTAAGCCATCCGCAAGCTCATAAGTACAAATTTCAGTAGATCAAATAATCCAGCCGAGAATTTGGTAAAGCTCAGGTTCGAAGTCAATGACAGGTTTATTAGTTGATAAGAAGCCAGGAAAGTTTCTTCGGGAACTAGAAACCCTAGGGTCATCCAGCGAGCAACTCTAAAGGTCAGTTTCTGGGCTTAACGAAATCCGAAATTCAAGTGTGGATTTAGTGACCGAGAGAGACTAGAAGTTAGCCAGCTTTAGGTAGGGTGGAAACTTTATCTCTTGGAATGGTTAGTTTTACAGTTTTTATTTAACTACTAAATAATAAAACATAATATGCAAAGAAACAGACATTAAAACTAATCTTAGGCTTTTCAATATTTCTTCGAATAAATAAATGTAAAGGTAATAATTGGCTAGAATAGTCACATTTTAGACTCTTACATTTAGTTTAATATTTTTGTAATTGCATAATGAATGCCTAATAAAGAAGCGGTAGTTGTATAACATAGAACTCTAATAGGTATTTATTTTTTTTAATAATAACTTTCTGCTCTACTCCAGAAGAGTCATTGGCAGGTCGATGATTTTTTTTTTTTTTTTTTTTTTTTTTTTTTTTTTTTTTTTTTTTTTTTTTTTTTTTTTTTTTTTTACACTTTTAATTTTCTAGTCTTTCAAAAGTCAATTATCTTCTGTGTAATTTCGAGGTTGTCCATTAGTGCTTTTTTAAGAGTCTTCACACTCTTAAAAATATATATAAGGCATATATATATAAACGAAGTCAAATCTAAATGTAACTTCATAATAACCATTGGAGGCCCGGTAGCCATGTGTGTTAAGGCGTGAGCACTAAACACTCCATGCCAAAGGGTCGTGGGTTCGATTCCCACTAGTGGTGGTGGCTTTTCTTCAGAAAAAAGAAGAGGCATCAGCCCTACCCTGGGGCTAGAAAAGGGTGGTCACCCGTCCTAAAATTCTCAATTAATAATAAATGGACGTTAAACATTTAAATAATAACCGTTCAGCGATTTATAAATAACTTTATCAGTCAGTATATATAAATGGTTCAGTATTATTAGTTACATATATTCGTACCCGGATATAACGCCGGACAGATAAAGTAATTACAAAGAAATGGAGTTTACTTTTGATTTGAGGATTGTATTCATTAACCCTTAAATATTATGTTGGGCAACATGTAAATATGGTGTAATCCCATGGCACATGCTTTTATCAAGCATCGGTATCTGATAAACCCCCAATGGAATGCGTCTCCTTCTAAGGAATATCTACCCTCCTAGACAGCGCCCTCATACTTCCAGTACTCTTCTGGTCAATACCATGGGTGGGCTTACAATCCATGTTATAATACTTCGTTCTGATCTCATGGGTGTATATAGAAAATAGTTTCATGAGGACTAGGAAAATTTCGGGGGGGGGGGGCTGGAACCATTTCCCGGGTATGGAATACTAAAAATGTAGAACATGGAATAGTTTGAGACTACTAAAACGCTATTAGACGTAAAATAAAATACTTTTTATGAACTAATTGATCTGATTTAATTTATTTTTAAGGGTTTTATGACAAATCTTTACCATCAAATCAAAATTTCGGGGGGAGGGGTCTGCAGCCCCCCCCCTTATATACGCCTATCTCTGCCCTAATTAGTTCTTCCTCTTCTCATTGTGCTAATGTGCTTGCTTGTAATTCAAACAATCGCGTTAGCAGTAAAAATTATTTTTTTACTTTAAATATGAGTTGTATTATTACTTATTACATACCCAGTATGGTCCCTCTTCATCACCCTTTACAACTACAAATTTAGTACTTTGCGCTTTGGCATTATCCTCAATTTCTCGGTATATAGTCCCTTCTATTACCATTCCGTAGTATAAGGTGTAGTTCTTAGATCCGGCTCCAGGACCCAATTCGTTGGGCACTGAGTTTCCTCGTAATGTTTCCATCTTTTTTGTAGAGGGTTGAAAAAAATTATGACGGAATCCTGATTAATTATCTCCACTCTAGTTAATTGGAATAATCCTACTTTTATTAGGTGATGACAAATCGAAATTTAAATTGGATGCTCTGCATGGTCACTCATAAAAAAAAAAAAAAAACAAGCAAATTGGCAAGTTCTGTACATACATAATGCGAGAAGAGACCTTTGTAAAATCAAGTCCTTGAAATTCATTGAACACACTTTCCTAAAGTATATTGTAATAATTTTGATCTGTATAAGTATAAAAGAGTTGGTTGGAATGTTCGATAGGAATACTAGTAGTCAAGTAGGAGCATTATTAGAGTTGCACGAATTCCATTTAGATAATCACTGGGGGCTTCCACCAGCTGTGTCCTCCCTTGAGAGTGCTTAAACCTTCAACCCTTATTCCAACTGGGATGTTCAACCCTTAGAAATTCGATTCACGCCTTGCAAAATCTTTCAGTTTAATACTTAAAAATAAGATTAATTATAAAAAAAAAAAAAAAAAAAACTTGGAAACATGCTTATCATAAAATAAAAAAGTGGACCTAACATATTTTGAGCTTTTAAACAAAAACGTTTATGTACTAAAAACATTTATTACTTCAAACATGCAGAAAATATTTTAACTGAATCCCATAATTCTAAGTACCCAAACCAAAAACTAGATTTAACAACTATTTTTCCAGTTTTTTCGAAAACGGTTAAAGCTATCGCCTTAAAAATGGGTTCAATCGTATAAATGGGGTATAGGCAGCCTATAAAACGAATACTTACTCGATAATTGGATATATCCAAAAAAATGTTGCAAAAAGTCACAATTCCACGCGGACGAAGTCGCGGGCACAGCGAGATATTAATGTATGCACTCAATGAATTCTCTATTCTTACCGAGGAGTACCGAAGGAACTAGCTTATTTATCAGAGATATAATTGTCATTCAAATCATCTTATTTACAGAAAATAATTATTTATTTATTGTGAGCATCGCAACGGAGGCAACGAGCTCATTAAAACGACAGAATCAAAGGCAGTTAGTTTTGGTCAAATCTACGAATGGTCAGTTGTCCTAAAAAAAAAAAAAAAAAAAAAAAAAAAAAAAAAAAAAAAAAAAAAAAAAAAAAAAAAAAAAAAAAAAAAAAAAAAAAAAAAAACCGATCGTTGTCCTAAAAATATGTAAACTAACAAAAAGTATTAATCAATCTCATTATATAGAATAAAAACAAAAAGGAAATAAAAATATTTGCCTAAAACGTACGTTATATTTTTGAATAGATGTTTTCATGCTTTAAATGTGTTAGTACTGTTTGTGTGTACGGGCTACTTTCCGTCAGTAAGTCATGTAAGTCGTAAGGAATGGTTAGTTTGCTACGCTGTCTACAGTCAGTTAGTATATGTTTGACGGTTAGAGGTTTGTTGCATATTCGACAAGTGGGTATTTCTTTTCTGTCTAGTAAGTACGAATGGGTAAGTAGCGTGTGTCCTATCCGAAGCCTGGATAAAATAACTTCGTCTCGTCGAGAGAATTGTTCTTTTACCCAGGCTTTGGTCGTATTCTTAAATTCCCTTAGTTTGGAAGTACTTCTCAACCAATTTTGTTCCCATTCGCACAATGTGTTAGTACGTTAAGTTTTGTTCAAGTCGAAAGTTGTCAAGGTGTTTACATCGGGTATGGATCGGCTTGTAGCCAGTTTCGCCTGTAAGTCAACAGCTGTACTCAGGGATGTCTTCGTGTCCAGGTAGCCAAAGGAGTGTTATATATTTGTCTTTACCTTGTAGAGTGTTTATTTGTGTGAATATGTTTATGATAATTGGATGGGTGTTGTAAATGTTCTGTAAGGCCATTAAGGAACTTAAGGAATCGGTGCAAACAGTGATCGTGTCAGTTTCTGTTTCTTGAACGTTAGTCAGTGCTAAAAGTATCCCGTAGAGTTCAGCAGTATATCTTGTACAATGGCAGCTGCCCCTGTTCCAGAGTCTGTCTTGGATCCGTCAGTATAAGTGTATAAAGTTTTTGGATTTCGCCTTATTATTCAGTTGATTGAATTTTTGTAAAATAATGTTGAAGTCGGATAATTAATCATGACCTAATAGAGCGTTGGCTCTTTCTTACACATTGATTCTAGGCCTCTAGCATCCAGTGTCTTTGGGGTTGATACTACCTTGTAACACTTTGTTGGTCTAAAACTCTTCGTTAGCTAATCAATTATGACATCCAAGAGTGTTCATGCGAAGAAATTTCTTTTTTAAATTGGCTGAAAATACGATTTTCCGATGCAGTCCTGATGCCGAGTGAACGCGGGGTTGATTTGTAGATAATTTTTTGAGCTAGCTTCGATTGGTGCCTTTTTAATTGTTAAGGGTTTTTTGGTCCTCCTTCAATACATTTCAAAATTAAATGAGTTTTAATGGGACGAATCGAAGCTCGGTAAAAACATTATGAGCATCGGGTTTACTCGGCATCGTGACCTATTACCCCTAAAGAGGTAATACTACTTTGTGTGATCAAAATCAAACTCATTTTCTACCATTGATAAATAACAAATAAAACAATATTTTTAATTGTTTATATCAAACTTATGGGCTACAACATAAAATGGGTGCGCTGTGTCTGACGAACTGAAACCCTCTTTTTTCACGGGCGATAGTCTGCAGGCTGCATTTTTTTTTTATCTAGATCAAAAAGCTGAAATTATTTTTATCTACGTAGGATTTTTAAGAAATATTAATTTCTTCGAAAATGGTGAACAATTCTTCATTTTAGCGCGGTTCCTCCCTCCCCCATAGGGAGGAACCCCGCTTATAAGGTTGATACAATGAAACAATCCGGAAGTGCCGACTAGAAAATTTTGCGTTTCAGAACCCCTAGAAACCGAAAATAACGGTGGTTCAAATTTGTATATATATATATATATATGTATATATTTATTATATATATATATATATATATATATATATATATATATATATATATATATATATATATATATATATATATTTGTCTGTTCGCTCTCTAAATAGAAGACGAATGGTCCGATTTTGATGAAATTTGGTACAAAAATCTGTCGTCCAATTTGAAAGGTCAAGTTCGTTAACCAGCAAAATCCGCCCACTGGAAGATGGCGTTTGGGGCGAAATTCGCGCAGAAAAAATCGTAACGCTTACGTTTTTGAGTTCATAAGCTTGTAAGTACTCGTTTTATAGGCTTCTTGGACTAGAAAAACGAATGAAACCATTTTCAAGGCGATAGCTTTAACCGTTGTCGAGAAAATTCGAAAAATAGTTTTTGAATACCGTTTTTGGTTTGGGTACTTAGAATAACGGGATTCAGTTGAAACATTATGTGCATGTTCTACTTTCATTAAAACTAATATGTTGAAAGTTATGTTACGTTTGGAGTTAAGGAAGGGTTAGAATAAAATATTTTATGAACAGATATGAAAAGTTTTGGAAACTTCGTATACTTTCATTAATATCTCGAACACGGTTGGGAAATCGTGGTAAGTGGATTGAAACTATTTGAAAGCTTACTAAATTCTCTACAAAAATGATTCTAAAACTATTTTTGATTAGGTTATGTCAATCGGAGAAATAAATGCTTAAAACTTCAAATACGTCTGTTTTGTTCTTATGAACGGGTTTTTGTCGTTCTTTTTGTAATTTTTGTCTCTTTCCCTTGGTTTTTTATTGCTTTTTATTTCTTTAATTTCTTATGTTGTATTTGTAAGGAAAATGTATGTGTGTGTAAAACAGGATAGGTAAAATGAGACCAATTTTCTGTTGTCAGAAATAATGAAAAGTTTTGGGAACTTCGTATAATTTCTTAATATCTCGAAAACGGTTGAAAATCTTGGGAAGCGAAAGGTTACCATTCGAAAGCTTACTAAATGGTCTACAAGAAAGGTTCTAAAGAAAGTTTTGAATAAGCGAAGTAATGTCAGCTTTGGATTTGTCGATTTCCTTCAAATGTCTTGAAACTGTCGAGGCTCCTACTCTGAGTTCTTTGGCATATTCCCTTGTGTTTTTAATTGCTTATAGTAGTCAAATGTATTTGTCAATAAAACAGGATACGTATAATTAGAATCAATATTTTGTTTGTTAGAATTCGATGATGCCGTATGAATATCTAGATTACAGTACTGGTGTTGATTTCGTTCTTTAGAATTATTCTTGGTATTCCCTATTTTCATCTGTTACCCATAGTTTTTTTATTGTTAGTAGGTTTTTCTTATTGATTATAGAATATAAATCTATTTGGCTATAAAACAGGATACGTAAAATTAGTGACAATATTTCGGAGATTTCTGAGCGAAATACTTTTAAGATTTTCTACCACCACGAACGGCTTTTTTCCTCTATTTTTATCCACTAGATAGGCTTTATTTTGCATATTATTCTATATAAGTTTTATTCAGCAGGGGATTCTGATGAAATGTCGTGTTTTTGCTGTGGATTTTAAATACGATGTATCTAAGATTCGATAACATTAGCGAGTCTACATAGTTAAGAACCGACGACGGAGGATTACTTCTTGCTATGATTTAGTCTACATATGTATATTAAGTCCTAAATCCAAAAAATAAACTTCACAACGGTTAGATACTATGAGCGTATATGGCGGTTCAATGCCCGTAGAACACAATGGGGCCGCAGGAAATTTACCTGCTAAGAGTTAATCCTCAAGAGCTGTAAATATACCCCAGGTATCTGCCGACACAAATACAAAGCCTAGGCGGAGAGCACCCCAAAAACACAGATCCAAAAATAGGTTATATACTAAATATTCATAAAGACTACTTAGTTGTAAACCGATTCATCAATTAGCAATCAATAATTTTCAACAAAGGTTATATACTAAATATTGATAAAAAGTATTTAATTAGAAAAAAATCAATATTCCACAAGACTTGTTTTTGGTCCATTTGTGTCTACTCCGTAGACTTAATTAGGTATATTATTCTATTGTAGTTGGGCAACTAAACTTTGTTTTATTTTGTTAAATAAAGTTTTTTTTTTGACTTGTTATTCGTCAAGACTTTTATTTGTCCTTGTGTATTTACTAGATACGTTTTATTCGGCATATTATTCTATATAGGCTATATTAGGCAGGGTATTCTACTCAATCTTGTGTACTTCTTCTTGATCCTTCTGTACATGGGCGTATATAAAAACAATTTCGGGGGGGGGGGGGGCTGAGACCATTTCCAGGGTATGGAATACTAAATATTTAGAGCTTGGAGTAGTTTTAGGCAACTAAAACGCTATTGCACGTAAAATAAAATAGGTTTTATGAACTAAGTGATCTTATTTAATTTATTTTTAAGGGTTTTACGAGAAGTTTTTATCATCAATTCAAAATTTCGGGAGGGGCTGCAGCCCCCTCAGCCCCCCCCCCTCATATACGCCCATGCTTCTGTATCCTCTAGAAAGGCTTTATGAGGCATATTTTGTATTGATTTATAGAGCTTTGCTTTAGAATGAGAGCCAGATTCTGTAATTTCCGCTTCTGTGTAAAAGTTAGCTACTGTCGGTGTCCCTGACGCCTTAATATCACTTTTATTCGAGATGTTCGAGAGGATTTTGACAATTTTCACGAGATATATAAAAAAAATAAGTTTATTTCTTTTCTAAGCTTATCAAATGGCACTAGGGACATGAACGGAACCGCGCTAAGATGCTGCAGTTCCTGCGAGTCGGACTTTGAGTTTATAAGCTTGTAAGTACTCGTTTTATAGGCTTCTTGGGCTAGGAAAACGAATGAAACCATTTTCAAGGCGATAGCTTTAACCGTTTTCGAGAAAATTGGAAAAATAGTTTTTGAATACCGTTTTTGGTTTGGGTACTTAGAATCATGGGATTCAGTTGAAACATTTTTTGCATGTTTGAATTTCATCAAAACTAACATGTTAAACTTTTGGTTACGTTCGGAGTTAAGGAAGGGTTAGAATAAAATATTTCATTTTTAGTCATGAAAAGTTTTGGGAACTTCGTATATTTTCATTAATATCACGTAAACGGTTCAGAATCTTGGCAAGCAAAAGATTACCATTCGAAAGGTTACTAAATTCTCTACAAAAAATGGTTTGAAGACATTTGCGATGGGATGGTCATATTTGGAGAAAAAACTGTCACTGTTTACCTCACTTTTGTTTTTTAAGTTTATTTAACGGTGGAATGAGTTTTTCATTAAAGCTGAGAAAATAAGAATCATATTGGTATAAGAGTTTTCTTAAGAGTGAGCGTCGCGATGACGGGAGAGCCCCATCCGCTTAGAAAACTGTCAGTTTCCATATGTGGCGCTTTAAGCTTCCTTCTTTTTGAGATTCTATTTTATATTTTTAACGAAAGATCAAAACCTACCGATAGCTGCTACTATTCCTTTACTAATCGCACTTCGGATAAGAACGGAACCGCGCTAAGATGATGCAGTTCCTGCGAATCGGACTTTTCTATTAAAAAATCATTTGGTCATAAAGTCGTTGTAACTCATTGAATCGAAAATATTCGACGTAATTTACTTTAAAATATTAGCAGTTAATATTTATTTATTTGATTGGGTGAAAATTGAAGGCGCTATCCCGATTTGAAAAACATAGTTTTGAGAAAATCTACTTTAAAAATGATTGTAATGAAATGTTTGTTTTTTCTTACTATTTTTTTTTCATAATTTCTTTTAATAATGGTTAAAAAGAATGGTTTTTAATTTTTAAATTTATCAGGACTCTAGTTGGAAAATCGAATTATTTAAAAACTGTTCTTCCATATAAACGCTCTTAGATATAATTCTTTATTAGTTAAGAAAGCCCATAAAAAAGGAAATGGTAAAAACAAATGGTTAATAGATAGTATTAACCTGAAGTAACAACAGTCATCAGCACTTATCAATTTTCACTGGACATTCCCTATTTTTTTATCTATCTCGGTTCTTAAAGCAGTAGGTCTGATTTTTCCCCCATTCTACCTTGAACTGGATCGGAGGCCGGCTTTCTGTCAGTGGAAGGTTATATCATCACTCATACCCGGGGCACGCCCTCCACACCCTACCTCGTATTTATTTCTGGGACAGAAACCCCATCCTGTCATCACGCCCGGGTTTTATCTCATCCCATTTAGGAATATATTTAGTAGGGCCAGTGACTGGAAATTTTTAATTTATTACTTTCATAGGGTGCTGTTAAGCAGATAAATATGCAATCAGTTCCGATAATATTTACGAATAGCCTGCAAAATATTGTTCTATTAACGAGGACGAGATAATTTACTTTGAATACCCACTCATGAGACCATTCACCGTGTTTTATTAAATACACGTCATTCTTTAATAATCCTTTATTTCACTCTACAGGATTAGGATCAGGATTTAGTGGCGATTAACATTTTATCATGTTTTTACGCCATTTCACTCTACATAAGTCCTTTTGACACCTCTTTAGGAGCACTTAATCTATAAATCACAACCTCAACCTCATGGTCTTCTGCAGGTAGAGCTAGTCTAAACCTGGCAATATCTTCAGAAGGTTCCCTGACGTGAACTACTGTGAAATATGTGAACATCATCTTATAATGTAATAATTTTAAGGTTAATAGCTGGTTTGAGCCAACAGCCATGGCAACGTTGAGTGCACCTGTTCCCGTTGATCGGCGAAGGTAAGCAACGTCGGACGTAGCCAGTGCCTGAATGGGTAACCGACCACGTGCTGTTGGCTTTATAAAAGGGTAGCAACCTATAGATACCCCGGCGTTAATAGCCCAAGTGTTGATACGCCGTTAAACACGCAAAGTAGCAGGTTTGAAAGTAATGTCAGAATGACAAAGATCGGAAAAAAGAGGCTGCTCTTAAGAAAGTTACAGTCACTAATAGAGTAAGGTAAAATAAGTTTTATTATTAATAAATATTTTACCGGGGGTTGATAAATTGATGTAAAAGAGAAATAAGGGGGTTTTATGATATGCGAATACTTTACTTTATTTTAAATAAGTTGTTGTTTATTTTAATTATAAGGTGTTTTAAATAAGTTTGGCCTCCGATTATTTAATTTAGATAAAATTTCATCAAGGCAATTCTGAACTCATTTAGGTGATTAAATTACTCGCTTATATTACGGTCCTAGGCGTTACCTAGTAATTTAAATTCCATTCCCGTGTAAGGTTGCATGAGGAACCGATTCAGGAGGAATTAGCGAGGGAGGCAAGCAACAAGTGCATTAATTTGCTTGATGCATTGCTTTGGAGAACTTCACCAGCACGCAATGTAAACAGGAAACTTTATAATTCTCTGTTCTGGGTTATTTATTAATCTTGAAAAAGTATAAATACTTTATATTTCCTCCTAATTTCGTTAATATTTCGTTTGCTTTATCTTTTTTTTTTTTTTTTGTTATTTAATTGGGGCCATGTGGAGACCTTCCGAGTATCATAGCATCATTTTTTGAAGAATGCGTATTAGAAGTCCAACATTTGCCAAAACTAGCTGATTCCATTATTAAAGACTCCCTAGGAATCCTGCATCACGACTTATAAAAGCGACACCAACCTTATCTTCCTTATTTATGGTTCTGAAGTAGGTTGAGTTGTAAATTTTGATAGGACTCTCTCATTTGGATAAAAAGGATGAGTTTTTGGAACTGTTAAGGTGGCTATACACGTTCAGTTCAAATCTAAAGGCAGAGACTGCGCGGTTTGGAATCAAGGTTTGGACTGGGTCTAGCACATACACGGAAAGTTAATAAACCTCAAGGCCGGGATTCGCTTGTCCACACACATCAGGCCTGGCATCCAAAGTCCCGGCCTTCTTGGTCTGTACAGTTAATCTATTGGTTGTGTCATTCTATTTTGATGGACTGTACAGTTCAACTCTGGTCTCTAGGATGTCTCATACACGGCGAGGAATATCTCAAGGCTTAGATTGCGCAGTCCAAATCTTGAGAAATTCCTCGCTGTGTATACGCTTCGTCGCATCGAAGGCCAATTGCTAGAGATTTTTATTCAAAGCTCTTGAAATCACACCAGGGATAAGCATTTTATAAAATACGCTAAGATAACCTAGTTCTTATGAGTTGGTCACCTTTTCTGCTTGAATAACTGCCAATCTATTCAACTGTTTCTAACAGCTTAGTCTAAATCAACACGACGTTCTCTCCTCCTATTCTATAAATATTCTGAAATTATATATGACTTCGTATTTATTCGTACCCAAGTATCTGGTTTACTTGATATGATCGAATTTGTAATAATAACCAACATATAACACTCAAAAAGAATGTCGAGAAAAAAATCATTGGTGATCATTTTTCACGAGAACATCACTGTATTCCAATCACGAAAAAAACAGGAGATCGTAAAAGTAAGTACAAACCGGGGGCAGATAACCCAGTTCACCGAGAGATCATTAAAGAACATTACCGCCGCGCTGTAAAAACCATGAACAGACTGCTACTCCGTTTTTCTGCGAATAGTACCGCCCTACATGTCCGCTATCAAATACTGCATGCTACAAGAAGAAAGCCTGCATTAGTAGCTCTTAAAGGTCCTATGAAACCAGCCATATTTTTTTAAAGATAGCCATTACTGGAATAGGAAATCTTCAGAGCGATATAGAGCGAGTAGTCGATTGAGAATATCGGGTTATCGTCTACAGTCGATTCGTGCATTATGATGTCATTCAAATGTAATCTGAGATTTATACAATCACTGTCACTACTATTGTAATAGGTTTCAGCTTGAGCAGGGTTTGGATTAAGCACATACGAAACATATTTTTCTTTTTAACAATGTTTCATATTCTTAATTTTTGGGGGGGGGGTCAACTGCTTTGGTTATTGGCACCATTGAAAATACCTCCATTTTTAACTTAAAATGAAGTAGTCTTCATAACTTACTACTGCTCTAATATTTCTGCTGTTCTTACTAATTTCTGTTTTCTGGATTGTTATTATAAATAATACTATTATTTAACCTAATTCTAAACTCTAAAGCTAATGGCAAAATGTACAAATTGAGTTAGTTCCTTTAAACATACGACAGAACTATCTTTGAACCTAGATCTAAGCCTGAAGGGACAATTTACTATATACATTAAGTGAATTTGCACGCACACACTAACACACACACACACACACACATAATAAATACATTCACACTCACACAAAACGCACTTGAACAATAATTACATTCAGTCTTACAAAATATATACATAAATAAGTTAAGATGTTCGTACATATAAAATATAAACACAGCACTAAAGCTATTATACCAGACTATAAAGTTTTAGGTCTTTTAAGTATCTTATTATTCTTTCCACAGAGCCTCCATTTCTAGATAAGAGGTCCTTTAGGGCATTCGGAAGTTGGTGTCGCATCCTGGCACCTTGAAATGCTGGGCAGTCCACCAGAATATGCCAGACATCGACGATGCTGCCACAATACTCACATTGAGGAGTCGGCCCACCAGATGATTCCCATGTGTGAGACGCGTATGACCGATTCTCAATCGGGTAATTACAACGTCGTCACGCCTGTGCAAACCAGCAGTAATACTCCCTGATGTGACATAATCCTCGACGTTCTTTATCAATGTATCTATGTTGCTGTATTGGTCTTGCCACTTTTTTTATCAGGTTGCTCAGGTATCGTTTCTGATCGCGGTTATGTAGTGGAGAGGTAGATATCAGCTTTTTCATTTCCTTAGACATTTGCATGTCCTGACACCCAGAGAAATATCACACTTTCTCCACTGCGTGTGATATTACTTATTAAGATTGATATTTCCATCAATAGTAGGTCTCTGGTGAATTTATTTTTCATCGAGAACGTTCGGAATCTGTAAACTAAAGATGTTTTGCCTTTCGAAATTCCCACATCTCTTGTTTAAAAAATAAAAAAATTTTGGTGGTCATGTTTAAATGCCATTTTCACCCCATAAATCGACGAATTATCATTAAAAAAAAATACACATCAAATATTTTTTGAGTGGGTTAAAATATCACAAAAGGATAAAAATCGGTGAGGTGCATGTAGGGTAGTTTCGTTGTAAGAGATACGTTTACTTAAAAAAACAATCAATCCCATGAAGGTAGTGTCGATAAACCTGTTTACCTAGAAAAACAGTTCTTAAGGATTTCATTCGACACAAACTCACTTTTAAAATTTAATATTAATGAAGATTTAACGAAACCTGAGATTGAAATTTGCATATTCATTACAAGGATTTCATTATATAAAAGCAATTAATACGAGAATAGTCTGTCTTGAGATTAAAGCTTTCTTCCATTAATTTTGTTTTAGCACTTTCCGAAGGAGGATGGAAAAGTTTTTGGAAAATTTCTTTAAACCTTCTTCTAAATTTTAATTGTAACATACATAAAAGCCAAACATCAGTATTTAAATGTAGCAGGCCTGATTGAGTCAAACAGAGACTGGACAAGCGACCACAAAACATCTACTTGTTCTGTGTTACCCTTAAATTATGTTCATTTCACCTACTACTGGCCTTCACTCCGACCTGATCAAGCCAAGTGGTTTTGGATTCAGCGACCAAACGAACATAAACGTCGATAATAAATATGACTCGTTTTATTTATGAAATGTAGTTTTATTTAACAAATGACCGGAGCCCGTACGTCTACGCCTTCTCAAGAGAACATAACACGTGCACAACATATTATTGTGTTATCGATCGATACTGTACATTCGACCTTGGCTCTAACTAAACAGATCAAAGGGACACTCGATTCGGATTCAGCTACCCCAAAAAACATATAGGCACCATGTTTTCTTGTGTTACCATTCGATTATGAAATGGATTAACCTTCGTCCCAACCAGATCGGGTCAAACCCATACCAAATTAGGGTTCAGCGACCCCCAAAATCTTATTTAAATATCACCAAGTAGACATGTTCGTGACTTGGTATGCTCTGAACGTATACACAGAATATCCCATTTATCATGAAGTGATCTCAACGGATTGAAACGTCTTAGATTGAATAATTAGAACTCCAAAATTCTCTGTTTCCTCAAACTGAAGGGATAAACACATCAAATACATGAATCCATATACTTTTTATTGTCAATTAATTTATTTCAATGTATATTATACATTATATATATATATATATATATATATATATATATATATATATATATTTAATTTTACTTCATTAGATATGTTTTTGATTGCAGAAGAGGAGCTAGATCAGTTCAACATCCATGTTTCCCGGTACAGGCCGGAGGAACTGACCAAATTAATCAAGAGTACCAAGTTCACCAGGAAGGAAATCCAGCTAATATACAGAGGTTTTAAACAGGTAGGGAATTATATATGACAATATTAAATATATTATACAATGAAATCTATTATAATAATATATGTTAAACAGAATTAATAGAAGTTATGCTATAAATATGTATTAGATCCGAAAAATTGAACCTCATAAAATATGGAATAGTGAAATAATTAATTTAGATAATTTTTCTCACTGTTGTAAGCCATAAGGAACAAAAAAAAATTGCATTTTGAACAATTAACACTAACTGCCCTATGATGTGAAAATCGTCCGTTAGGAAAAGATGTATTTCGGAAATTAGAAAGACCAGAGTGGTTGAAATAAGTAATAAGGTATTAAAAAAATATATAAATTTGAAAGAACAATATTTTTATTTAATTGTGTTTATTCCTTTGCTTTGTATAGAAGTAAGTTCTAGACCTTTGTCTTATTGCAAAAAAGTTATTTAGTTATGCTTAAACCTTAAGTAGGAAGGTGGTTTACCCTAACGTAAGTAGGGAGGAGGGGGGGAGGGTGCTTACTACACCCAAATGAAAAAATCCCCCCCCCCCCACAAAAAGGGGGTTTTACAATTAGCATGTACTTTATTATTTCACTTTTTTAAACCCATTACCTATATTATACAACCAAATGATTAATTAAAATGCTCAAAAATGGTATTTTTAGCACTTTCCTCCGAAGGAAAGTAGCTATTGAGGTTGCACTCATGACGGAATTTTTGAAAGATTTCTTCGAATCTTTATTGATCCTACCTAGTAGACACCTAAAATGACCCCAGTTGAAATTTTATATATATATATATATATATATATATATATATATATATATATATATATATATATATGAGTCCGTTAACACGATACAGGCCAGAGTTTTTGTATTTTCGCCACGAAACTTGGTATGTAGTATTCCCCCATCAAACGATTGAACGAGTTCGTTAACAAAACAAAATCGGTCCATCCGGAGGGGGGGGGTTTTCTCCGGAGCCAAAGTAGTTATTTGTCAATACCAGCCATAATTTTTGTTATATTGTCTTGTAAAAATAAACTAAATCGGTTCACTAGAAGGGGGGGGGGGGGTTAATCCGGACAGAAATTACTAATTTCCTTATTAAAAAAAAATCATTCCCGTAACAGGCCACGAGGGCCCTGAGGGGCAGATACTATAGAGGTATCTGATTCATGACCATACGGCACACTAGGGAGATAGTTTGGTCAGTACTATGCTCCGGCCGCCAGATTTTCCCCTTGGCTGCTTCTACTGCTGGAGTCATTAGCACCCAAGGTACCCATTATTAATTAAATTAATTAAAGGCTGGGTTAGTCTAGGGACGGTCAGGGAGGCCGAATTCAACCCATGAACGAAGACACTAGAAGAAAAAATCTTTAGTGCTTGCTCGGGAATTCTAACTCAGGCCTCCAGCTTATTAGTCCAGTGCTCTACCACTGAGCTAACCTTGCCCCTTAATTTCCTTATACCGGTCGTAATTTCTGTTGTATTGTTACGAAACTCTGTATAAGTCCTGGCTATCTAATAAGAAATAAGTGCTGTGAGAATGAACTAAATCGGTCTATTGGAAGAGGGGGGGGGTATGTTACTTTGTACTATGTTTGAATTGAATTCTTCCGCCAAACGTAGGTTCCCGAAACTCATCAAGATTAATAGATCAAAATGTGAAGCTTTGTGTATTTAGTACGTAGTGTACTACCACGCATGCACAAAACTCTGGAAGGAAATTAAATTACAAAATTAATATTGAAACAGCTGCTCATAAAAAATGCAAAAGAATAGAACAATTTATGTTTTTATTTCATTTATCTATATAGGTTATTTCAAGCAAATTATTCAGGAATGCACTCGACACTACCCAATTCTGAGGAAAGTGCTTAGTTATGCAGCTCCTGCGTGACGGAATTTTTTTAATAATAAAATGTAATATTAAAGACAGGATCTTCACAGACGATTTGGACAACTGAACAAATTATTGAACTACAAATAACGTTTAAGCATTGAAAACCAACTGATGCAAATAACTGCTGCAAACCAATTGGACTCAAGGGAACTTCAAAAATCTCCAACATCAGACGTATTCATACTTTTCAACTTTTAAGAACCTTCATTAATGATGTCTTCCATCCATTTCATCCTACCAAAACCTCCATATAGACTTAAATATTCATTTCTTTAACGAGGAATATCATCCATATTCCAGCGTTTCCCCACCATGCTGCGTTTCCCCTCATATAAAAGCTGAAGTCCTCTCCATGTCGAGGATCAACCATCAGTGCAGTGATCCAAAGATCTCCTCTAGTTGTTTTTAAGCAATGACTTTTACAATGTCTGTGGCTCAACGATCTCCATTCGACTGCCATCAGTTGGGGAAGAATGGGCTTGAGTTGGCGTTCATCGCGGATGATTTTAGGCTTAAGCTTTAAATCATATTAAAAAATAATCGTAAAACACAAAAGTAGCACTCAATAATAAAATTAGGAATCTAAATAAAAAGAAGTAAGATGTTTACCTACGTCTTATTGCAAAAAAAGTAATTTAGTTATGTTTTTGCTAGAACACTCCTCTACAGTGTTACATGTAACGCATAAATCTTGAGATGAGCCATAGTGCTCACGCGTACTCGTTTAGAGCTGAGTTTTGTAATTTAATGTGGGAATTTGGGTAGGGTTTGTCTGGTGGATTTTGTAAGTTTACAAGAACTCTCCGCTCCAGCTATGGGCATTTGAAGGTTTAAACTATTCACTCTATCTTCAAAAGGTTGTGTTGTTCTCTCTCTAAACCCGGCTCCTCTTTCATGTGCCCACGTAATTAAGTACAAAGGAAAGCCGTATCTAATTGGTCCATTATCCAATGTCTCTCAGAACCAGCCCTCTCGCAATTTATTCCAAACTATAAAATATTTCTTATCGCTTTAACTAGTAATACGATTTTAAAAATAGCTTCAATTTTTATTATGATTTTCTTACGTATTTATTTATATATTGGAAGATCTCGAAAGGATAGTCAAATCTTCCTTTCATCAAAAATGTTTAGAAGTAAAATACTATATGTAAAACATAAAGATGAAAAGATATTGGCACAAAATGAAACTTTCTGCATGATATTTTCGCTATGAAATATTTACTGTAGTTACTGATACGCCTTTTAACAAATTTCTTCCCCGAAATATGAAGATCCTAAATGGATTTTGAACTGCCAAGAAAAATGTTTGAAAAATGCCTATTTTGTCATGGAAAGCGTAGACCAATACCCCGAAAAGGGAGGCCTGTGCAGAAGAATGTTTTTTCAGCAAAGAAGTATTATTATTATCGTGGGGTGGGGTCTCTCAGATTACTGGAGAATATTTTTACTGGGGGATATTTCCAACCAGTAAAAAGAATTACTTTTATTTTTAAAAATATATTTTTTTTTTTAATTATGGGCATTAACAAATTGTCTGACGATTCTAGCTGTGTCGAGTAGAACTGCTTGCTGGGATAATATTAGGTGTTCCTCTGACAATTTCAGATATTTCGTGGCACTAACTGTAGTATTCGGTATCAAACCATTGGTCGAAATGATAACTGCATTAACTAGCGGAATCTAATTTATAGAGATCTCTTAACTCACTGGACAAGTCTAGATGTTTTCGCAGCTTTTTGGCATATGCTTTCCGGATATTCTCATCATTCGGCACTGTGATATCAATTATATCAGCAGTCTTGCTTGTCGATGATGAGAATATCTAGTTTATTATGGTGAACAGTTCGGTCCGTAACCATAGCTTCGTCCCAGTAGATTTTAATTCTATCATTTTCTAGAAGTCTTTGTGGGACGTAGCGATAATTCGGTACCGTAGTTTCCAATATGCCGAACCTTTCTGCAATTGCTTGATGGTATATCTTGGCAACATTGTTGTGTCCCTGAAGGTAATCAGATCCCGCAAGAATTTCGCAGCCTGCCGTCACGTGTTGAATCGACTCATACGCCTTGTTACATAATCTGCACTTGTCCGAAATACTAATATCTTTTATAACGTGTCGTCGGTAGGACCGCGTTGCAATTACTTGGTCCTGGATGGCCTCAGTTTCCGAAAATAGCCGACCAGAAGTCAACCATGCTACCGACAACGTCGACTGCACCTCTGGATCAAAAAAACGACTGTAATATCGCCCGTGCAGTTCTTTCGTTTGCCATTCAGAAAGGCGATCCAAATCTGTCCTTAGATCCGGTTCATTAATTATCTTCTATTTCAAGGCTGAATAATTCTCGTCCAATTTAACGATTTCCTTAAAAAGGTGGCTCTCACTCGATCTCATATAATGCCTCAGATTACTTTCTTGAGATCTACATAAATGTTCAATATTGATGAGGCCAAGGCCACCTTTTTTCCTTGGCAAATACAGCCTTGCCATTGAAGATGTTGGATGGTGCATGCGTGCTTTAGTCATTTCAGTTCGAATGAGTCGATCCAAATCCCGTGATGATGTATCTGACCACTTTATCACACCGAAACTATACGTTAATGAAGGTATTACCCAGGTGTTAATAGCTTTTACTTTGTGTTTTCTATGCAGATAACTTCTTAATACTAATCGCAGCCGTTTTAAAAACTTATTTTTAAGCTCCTCCTTAACATTTTTGTGGCAGATCTTAAGGTGCTGTTGGATGCCAAGGTACTTATACGTTTCAGATTCCCCCAATTCACGTACATGGTCCCCATCCGAAAGTGCTATGTTTTCAGTAGATACTGTGCGTCCTTTTGTAACATGTAGCACAGCACACTTATCTAAACCAAAGCACATTCGAATGGTGTTACTGAAATTTCGCACAATGCTTATCATGCTCTCCAGTTGGGAAGCGTACAATTTCAGATCGTCCATGTATAGACTGTGAGATATCCTGGTTTCTTGGTCATTTATAGCCATCCGGTAACCGTACCCACTATCACGCAGCAACTGGCTCAAGGGGTTCAGGGACAAGAAAAACCACAAAGGACTCAGGCTATCGCCTTGATATATTCCCCTTTGTATTTTTATCGTTTCGCTTTCCACTGTATGTCGGCCCTTTCCAAAGGTTCCACGTGGCCATCATGCGTGATAAAAGGTCAGTTACATTATTAGCGACTTTATAAATTCTTAACACCTCGATTAACCAGGAGTGAGGAACCGAATCGAAAGCTTTCTTGTAGTCAATCCAAGCCATCGATAGACTTCCCTGTTTGGCTGAGGCCTGAGATGCAATAAACGAGTCTATAACTAACAGCTCTTTACATCCTTTAGAACCAATTCTATAGCCTAGCTGCTCGGGAGCTAGTAATTCATTTTGTGTGATGTGGTCTTGGATCTTGTTAGAGATAATTAGTGTAAAGAGCTTATAGACTCCATTTAAGCATGTTATAGGCCTGTAGTCGTTGGGTTCGAGGGTCTGACCTTCTTTCTTTGGAATCATGTGTGTCAAACCCTCAGCAAAGTCACTTGGTATTGGCTTAGTACCTACTAGAAATTCTTGGTAACAGCGAGCGAATGGTTCATGTGTAAATATTTTAGCCAATAATTGTGAATACCATCGCGACCAGGAGCCTTCCAATTATGAAGTTTTTTAACGGATTTTGCTATGTCATTAATAGTTTTGCTGCAATCCTCCATTTGACTGATGTTCTGCAGAGTTCCTGATGTGTCGTAATTATTATTATTGTTGTTAAAAGAAGTATTAACATTGTTATTATTATTATAAAAAGACATTTGTCATTGTTATTATTGTTTTCATTATAGTCACAAAGAGAAGTATTATCATTTTTATTATTATTATCAAAGAAAATTTATCATTGTTATTATTGTTATTATGAAACAAGTATTACTATTATTGTTATTGTTATTATCTACTATTATTATCAAGGAAGCATTGTTATTGTTATTATGATTATCAAATAAGTACTGGCATTATTATTATTATTGTATTATTATTAATATCGCACAATAAAGGCTATTCATTCATTCATTCATTTTGTCATACTTATTTCTATTTTGCAAAGCAGCATACATTTTTCTAAATAAAAAAACGTTATAGGTATGATATATTTATTTCTTTTAATACAATTTGTTTTGTACTCATTTCGGTCATAACTCCGAACATATTCATGATAGAAAGATTCTCAACAACGTTTAATGATTTTTTTTTCTTTTAATAAAATAGAAGAAGATTTTAATAAAGAAATAGACATTTTATATCATTTGATCATCAGTGATTTTTTTTTTTGTTTTTAAATATTTTGAGAATTTTCCGATTTGCGCATACCTCAATTATTATTATTTGAGTTTTTTCTCATCAGTTGAGCTTTTTCATCAGATAAATCGTGCACTTGTGCGTTTAGATTGTTCGGTTTGAAATATTTTTTTAAGTATTATAGCACTGAAAAAGTTGAATCACCAAAATGTTTTAAAAGTAAAATAAAAATATATAAAATAAAATTGTAATAATTGTTTTTTTTTTAAATTCTTATAAAAATGTAATAAAGTTCATTCTGACACTTTCAGTTCCAAAATCAGGGAAATTGTAATTCACATAAACTTCCATGTGCCAATTTGTTTTATAATGTCAAACATAAAACAAATTGAGGATCTAAAGAAATATTTAATATTTTGAAAATAAGGATGAATTGATTTGCAGTTACTGCTGAAAAACTGTCTATAGGAACATTCCGTTTTGAAGAGACTTTTTGCCTCAGAAGAATATTTTTCGTGTAATATACAAACAGAATACATCAGGGAAAAGCATTCTCTTGTATTTCTCTCTTAAATCTACTTACTTCGCTCCTTTTTTCCCCCTTATTCTCAATGAAATCAAGATATCTGGATGCATTTCGGAATAAATACTGTCTTATTCTCACCCTTTTGAGGTAAAGTTTCGAAATTGTTGTAATCAAACTTCAAATCTTAAAAAAAAATAAACTAATATTAACAATTAAAACATAAAAAAATATGTAGAAGAATAATCAGTTAAATTAAAATTTAATAAAATTGAGAAACAACAATACGAAGTTCTTCCTTTAATTTTTTTCCTTTGAAGGTTTGAAGGTCAATCTAAGCTAAAATTCTGTAATACAAGTGCATATTAGAGGCTCAAAACTCCAAAAGACGTTTTGTTAAAGTTTTTAACGATATTTTTCAATTTGAAAGGAATAGCTACTGCAGTATGCTTTAACATAATTATGCGTTACTTAATGTGGTGTTAACTGGAAACTCCAACTACCTTTGTAATCCAGAAGCCCTTTAATAATTAAGTGATAACGTAAAAGGCAAGTATCATCATCATTAGTCCCGTAACAGCCCACGAGGCCCCAGAGGGTCAGATACTACACAGGTATGACGGCACACTAGGGAGATAGTGTGGTCAGTACTATGAAAATAGTAAAAGCTGGGTTGGCCAAGGGACGGTCAGGGAAGTCGAATCCAACCCGTGAACGAAGAAACTAGACATTTTTTGTGCGTGTTCGGGATTTGAACTCAGGTCCTCCAGCATATTAGCCCAGTTCTATACTACTAACCTCACCCCCAAAAGGCAAGTATAGACAGGTTTAAATTATTCCACAAGAGTAAGGAGCAAATCGCCTTCAAGCGAAAAACCTCTAACCTCGGTTAAATTCTGTCAAATTTGATTCATCATCAATCATTAACTATGACTTACACTACGCGGTAGGTGAGGAATATGTACGTCGTCATTAAACCATTAACGTTCTAAGCATTAAGTAGAAGAGAATTGAATGTTTGCGGATGACAGCCAACGTAAAAGCAAGATGAAGTTGCTCTACTCTAGGATATCAAGAACAGACTTTACTCTGGACTTGTTATTGCTACAAGTATAATCGTTCTGCTCTCCTTGTTGCCAAAACACTCGAAATACATGACGGACTTTGAGAGAATTAAAACTTCTTATTAATTAAATCATTTTATTTCACCCAGATTGTGTTTGGCTCATAAATATATATATATATATATATATATATATATATATATATATAAATCACGTGTCTGTTTGTTTGTTCCTTATACAAATCCACACCGTTTGACCGATTTTGACCAAACTTGGAATAATGGTAGGTCTTGATACGAGAAATCTCCTCGGCTAGGTCAAAAAAAATCTACCAGCTGTCTGTCCCTTATACAAATCCACACCGTTCGTCCGATTTTGACTAAACTCGGTACACTTGTGGATCTTAATCTGAGGAGTGTCGTAGGCTAAGTCAAAAACGTCTACCAGCTGTCTGTCTGTATGTTTGTCCCTTATACAAATCCACACCGTTTGACCGATTTTGACCAAACTCGGTACATATGTGGATCTTAATCTGAGGAGTGTCGTAGGCTAAGTCAAAAACATCTACCAGCTGTCTGTCTGTATGTTTGTCCCTTATACAAATCCACGCCGTTCGTCCGATTTTGACCAAACTTGGAATAATGGTAGGTCTTGGTACGAGAAATCTCCTAGGCTAGGTCAAAAAAATCTACCAGCTGTCTGTCTGTATGTTCGTCCCTTATACAAATCCACACCGTTCGTCCGATTTTGACTAAACTCGGTACACTTGTGGATCTTAATCTGAGGAGTGTCGTAGGCTAAGTTAAAACCGTCTACCAGCTTTCTGTCTGTATGTTTGTCCCTTATACAAATCCACACCGTTTGACCGATTTTGACCAAACTCGGTACATATGTGGATCTTAATCTGAGGAGTGTCTTAGGCTAAGTCAAAAACGTCTACCAGCTGTCTGTATGTATGTTTGTCCCTTATACAAATCCACACCGTTCGTCCGATTTTGACTAAACTCGGTAAACATGTGGATCTTAATCTGAGGAGTGTCGTAGGCTAAGTCAAAAACATCTACCAGCTGTCTGTCTGTATGTTTGTCCCTTATACAAATCCACGCCGTTCGTCCGATTTTGACCAAACTTGGAATAATGGTAGGTCTTAATACGGCGATTGCCATAGGCTAGGTCAAAACGGCTACCAGCTGTCTGTCTGTATGTTTGTTCTTTATACAAACCCACACCGTTTGACAGATTTTGATCAAACTGGGCATACAGGTTGGTCTTGATCAGGGGAGTGTCATAGGCCAGGTCAAAAACGTCTTCCAGCTGCTGTCTTTATGTACTTTTTTTTTTTTTTAATAAAAATCCACACTGTTAGACCGATTTTTACCAAACTTGGCATACATGTATGTCTTGATACGGGGGGGGGGGGGGGTTATAGGTTAGGTCAAAAGTCGTCTAGGACTTCCAGTTGGGAGGTCACTGGTTCGAAACAGTACAGATTCGTGTTATTTGATTTTAATAATACTTATTTGGTTTCTAATTTATTTAGGCTTTTCTATATGTAGAAAGTAGGTGTAGCATGGCACGCCGGGTAACAGCTAGTATTACATATTAATTATTGGCTTTTTTGTTTAAAGATAACATTTTAAACGTAGATTCTTCTAATTTCCAAAGGTATACTCAGTAAATATCTGTAGACTAGGAATCGCCTACACTTGATTGTCCCACGATTACCTGGGAAATAAAGACACTGAATCTACTTAGAAATCGTGTGTACAGAAATCATTTTAGCAAATCCTTTTCCTACCAAAATGCGAGGATAGTATGTCTACGAGTATGAGAGTTGAAGATGAGGGTGGGGAAGGATTAAATAAATTCATGAAGTCTCTGATAGAATGATGATTTGTCCCTTAATTACAAAACTGACAGTATCAATATTGGCAAAAACTCAATCATCAAAAGATTAAAACTTTAAATTTCTGTTATAATATAAAATTGCCAATGGCCTTAGTCACGTTTAATGCACGGATTCCCATTGAGCACCGAAGTTAAGCAACGTCGGGCGTGGCCACTTCCAGAATGGGTGACCGACCACGTGCTGTGTGTGTGTGTGTATATATATATATATATATATATATATATATATATATATATATCGTTCTCTTTATACATTTTATTTATGTTTGTGTGTATTTATTAAATAGTGTACTACCTGGCATACACAATTCTCTGAAAGAAAAATTAATTATTAATAATCAGCTGATAATTACAAATATAGATGTTATCCTAAGCAAGTTATTGAGGAGTGCAGTATACTCTACCCGCCGAGGGACGTGCTTAGCTGCTGCAGTCATTTTGAATCAAACTCTTGGATAAATATCCTTGTATAGATAACACTAGAGATTATGTTGGCACACTCGCAGGCTTATCCTCAGTGTGAATATGTCCACTCCACAAATTATGGTAAAATTATCTTCTCCTTTTTTTCTTATTAATCAGTTTTTATTTTCTTATCACCACTATAATTTTCCAACCCTTTCACAAGATTCTTACCCGGATTTAACCTTCACTCTCAAAATTCAAAATTTATGGACCTTAATACGTAATTTCAAAATTATAATAGACCTTAACTCAACTTAATATAAGGTACCGAATACATATAAAGTATTATTATGTACCTCATTTATTTTTTTTGTATTGGTATTAGTGACATAGGAGAAGTTTCCTCCGTATTTTTTATTTTATTTTTATGTAGATGCCTGATGATAGCCTAAAAAGGCTCGAAACGTCGCAAATATAAGTTAATGCTTTAATTTTGGGGTGCATCTTATGCCAGTTAGTTCAAGAATTTCTAGGGCTGTTTAATTATATACATTTTTTTAATATTCTAATTATTATTATTGAAAAGTTGACCGATAAGCTCTTTTTTGAGAGTTAATCCACTTACCTTACAAATCTCTTATAAAAAAATATTATTTCGTATTGTGTCATCGAGTCTTTCTCATTAGAGCGTTTCCTCCTCACACAAAGTGAGGTACAATTACGATTTAAATACAAAAATTATTTTGTTTAATTAATCCATTTTTGTCTCGTTTGTCTTTGTAAGATGGAATGTGTTTTCGTAATAAGGAACGTAAGGAAAACAAGCCTATCTCAAATTCCTATTTGTGTTAGCATTCATGTATTGGAACTAATCGATATAAATGAAAATCAGGTGTTTGTATGTCTGTTTGTTCCTGTTACAAACTTGGAATACTGGTAGGTCTTGATACTGGAAGTCTCATAGGGTAAGTCAAAAACGTCTACCAGCTGTCTGTCTGTATGTTTGTTCCTTATACAAATCCACACCCTTCGCCCGATTTTGACCAAGCTTGGCACACAGGTAGGTCGTGATACGGTGAGTGTCATAGGCTAGGTCAAAAAGTCTACCAGCTGTCTGTCTTTATGTTTGTTCCTTATACAAATCCACACTGTTTGACCGATTTTGTCAAACGTGGCACATAGGCTAGGTTAAAATCGTGTATGGCTCACAGTTTGGAGATCACGAGTTCGAAACAATGAACCCAAATAGCTACATATTTGCGTTATTAGATTTTAATATTAATTTTTTGGTTTCTAATTTATTTTTGGTTTTATAGATGCAGAAAGTAGGTGTAGCATAGCTCCTGCCATTAAAGCAATTAAAATAATCTTCTGGATCTAACTAACCATACAGTTGTTGATAATAGAGACTGTAAGAAGTAATGATTTTACTACCCGTGAGAGAGGAAAGTATCGAACAGCTCTTCAGAGGCTGAACTAATTCTACACAAAGCAATAAACATCATTACATGGGACATTAAACTTTATCCTAGGAGGTTAGTCGTCCGTAGCTAAGCGTGTCTTCAACTTATATCCTCTACCCAAATCTGGGAATTAACTTAAAATGCAGTCATTTATGTTTGTTGCCCGTGAGTAACCGTCTGCTTACTGAGGCATTATTACCAAGTACATTAACCTTATAATCACGAAGGATAAAATATACTTTAAGACAGGAATCACTAACTACATGGGAACAGAAAAGGCACGACATTTTTACGAATGAGAAATCAAGAAATAGTTGGGATTCGTCAGGATTTCATAAAAATCTATATTTAGAAAGTTTCTGGATGCTCTTTGGCAGTCTTCTTCAGAAATCAATACCTAGGAAAACCACGATAACTTTTAGGAGATCATGGACTAATGCTGCCATAGAACACGCTAAAACGTTCAAAATATATATTTTTCTGAAAATCCCACGTTTTCTCTCAGCCGAATCCCAACCATTCCTTGACTTCTTATCGTCTCATCGGCTAACTATTTTTGTCTCATTTACACGAATATATTTCAATAATATAGTGTAGATGGAGATAGTTAGCCGCTGTAGAGATACGAAGACAGGTATAGTTGGGATTCGGCTAGGAGAAAAACGTCAGACTTTCAAAAAGAAATCTGTATTTTGGACGTTTCCGACAAACAAAACATCTCCCCTGCTTACTCCTCCGTCTTCCATAAATTGCCCTGACCTCCTTTTTTATCTTTGTTCCCAGGCTCCAGACAATTTCTCTACTTGTGTGTCCCAAAGCTCTTAACACCTTTTACAACAACTCCTTTACAACCCGCCTTTACAACCCAGCAATTGTACCTCTTTCATCTGCACCGATTTGCCGCCCCCCCCACCCCTTTTTCATAACTATAAAGACCACCGGTGTTGTTGCTGTCGTTCATACTTCTACCATGGTTACCTAAGTTGTCCTCGAGGTCTTCCTCCCTCCCCCCTAGGCATTCTCTAGTGGTATGTATCTATATATTAATTGTTATAAATTGTATTCACTTATAAAATAGATTTTGTTTTTCACTACATAAAAAATGTGCGTTGTTTTTACTGTTTAATTTTTTTTTTGTACTGTTTTTACTAACAAGTTCTACATGCTGTTTTCTTTCCAACTACCGTATTTTCATTGTTTTTAAAAATAAGATTGGTTAAAATTTATTGTATTGATATATATACTCATTTCTTCCTGTCTTTTACTTACTACTTGTACATTTTCTTTACTTATAAGTTGTATATATTTTTTAGCTGAAGAAGGCTGCCATTGGTGCAGTCGAAACGTCCAAAATACAGATTTCTTTTTGAAAGTCTGACGTTTTTCTCCTAGCCGAATCCCAACTATACCTGTCTTCGTATTTCAATAATAAATGCCATTTATAAACTGTACACATTTAGTTATGTCATTATATAGATTCTAACTGGACAAGCTGAGAGAAAAGAATGAGTACATATAATAGGACTGGCACACACAAGTACATGTGATTGCAATAACAGAACTGTAGAAAATATTGACCGTATAGTCAAAAGCCATATAGTAAAAAAACGCGGAATGGACAGCCTTGTTGTTATTTGAAGAATTTCGTGGAATACTTACTAAGTATTGAAATGTTAAAGAGAAATTATTGTTCTTAGAATCTCTTTATTATTATTTTGAATAATAACTGAGAAATGGTGCTTATGACCTCAGCAGTAGATGCACCAAAAGGGGGAAAAAAATAACTGAGAAAAAGATTCGTATGTACTATAAAAAGAAGATGTTACGTACTCCATTAAACTAGAAATTATATTTAAATTTACTACGAACTTACGGCCAATACACTAAACCTTCATGACAGACGTATAAAACATTATAACTTAAATACAAAATTAATACTACTAATTAAATACTAATACCATTCATCATAGACAAGTTGACATAAACTTATCAAATAACTAGCTCACTGCCCATGCTTCGTCACGGCATCTAAGTAGTTATTTTATTGCGTTAAATAATGTCTTAGCAAAATTAACGCTACTGCATAATTTTGTGTGATTAATTATATGTCGATTCCCGTGATACTATAAGTTATTCATCAATTGATAAGTAATCAAAGTATAATGTTTCTTGACATTGGGGCGCTCCGGACCAGTGTCAAGAAAAAAATAACGTAGAGATAACCCGTTATCTAGCAGTAACACCAGTTTAACCAGTACAGGTTAAAATTCGTTGTGAATAATAAATGTAAGTTGAAATATAAAAATTTATGTTTCCAAGATGTCATTTGGAAACACCCATTATATTTGCGAGTATTACCAAGAAGTAGTCTGACTAGGGATGCTGATGGGTGAGGAGGCTGTTGAAGGGTATTATAGCCTCGGATGGACCATCGCCAGGTATAGCGAAAACTCTATGAGGGACAAAATCACGGTTTATTTTTAGTAATTCAAGGTCTAACATCACAGTTTAAATGAAACACAAATAAAAATAATATTATGAAATTGTTACAGTACGGTAACATCTGACCTGTTATCGTCCTAGGAAAGCATGCTGCCTAGGCTTGCCTGCTCTTACTAACTAAAAATTCAAACCCCCTCTAAAAATGCTTAAAAATATGAATATCAAAAAATCCGTTCGTAGCAGTTGTTTACACCCCAAAGGGAGTGACCATGCAAAATTTCAATTTTTTCTGTCAAGTGGTTTGGGCTGGGCGATGATAGCCCGTACCACTAACGAAACGTCGTGAGCATCTGAAGATTAAGATGTAAATAAAACTTAACTAAATCGGTTCATTTGAAGATGGTTACATTACTCTGTATTATACTCAAATTGCATTAAGCCGTCAAAACGGCTCTGGTATTGGTTGTTACTTCTACTACTAGGAACGCTGAACAGGGGAGCTGTACCCGGTTCCCAAGTTGATATAATTGTTGTATATTCTTTTTTTTACATTTTATTTATGTTTGTTTGTATTTATTAAATAGTGTACTACCTGGCATACACAATTCTCTGAAAGAAAAATATTTTTTTTTTTTTTTTTTAACGGCGCATCTTGGCCATTAGCGCCGGGCTGTCTACAGGTTGCCACCCTTTTCTAATGCCAACAGCACATGGTCGGTCACCCATTCAGGTACTGACCACGCCCGACGTTGCTTAACTTCGGTGATCTACGGGAACCGGTGCACTCAACGTGGCTATGGCCGTTGGCAAGAAAAATAATTAAAAAATTAATTATTAATAATCAGCTGATAATTACAAATATAGAGGCTATCCTAAGCAAGTTATTGAGGAGTGCAGTATACTCTGCCCGCCGAGGGACGTGCTTAGCTGCCGCAGTCATTTTGAATCAAACTCTTGGATAAATATCCTTGTATAGATAACACTATCTTCAGCGAAAATTAGAACATTGCAGAACATCAATTTCATATGCCTAAAGGCTGTTATAATAAGGGATAATTAATAACATAAACCAAGCTCAAAAGGTGAAAAATACTCCTCGACAAAAGGATATTTTCGTCACAAGTACAAAAGGCTGAATTAATAGGCCCTCGAAGGAAGGATAATATATTAGTGCTGAAGGGTGTAATAAAAGCAAGGAGAGAAGAAGGGAAATGAGTAATGAATTGAGACGGTAATAAAAAGTGGTATTACAATTACTAGAGGGTGAAGCACTTAACTTAAAAGCATCAGACCTCCTTGGTAAGCCGCTGCCCTTAATGTGTTAATAACAAAAACCTTTGTTCTTAATGACGTCGATTCGGTGATGCGTTTTATGACGCATACATCGTTCGAGTTTATACTTTATGTATTTAAGATAACATATTATATGTAATAGTGCGTAATATATTATTATATGTTATATTATCTATTATTCATATAACATACAAATAAGGGGTTTCCCATGGTCTAGTGGCTAGTACGCTAGATTCATAAGCGGGAGATGGTGGGTTCGATCCCCACCGGCGGCAGAAATTTTCTCATCTCAGGGCTCTTAGAAAATTCCTGGCTGCACCCTGGATGTCGGCGCTAAGCATGCTTTGCTCGCCGGATTATTCGTTTTCCAGCAACATTCGCGTTAGAAATTTCTAATTACGTTTAGACAGGAATTTAAAAATGGAGAACCCAATGAAAGCACTTTCAATGGGATATCATTAAAATTTATCCAGAAAAGTAAAAAACTAACAACTTTCCTTTTTGTTCTGGGTACTGGGAAATGTAGAACTGTCTTGAAAATATTTTCAAAATATTCTAAAAAAAGGGCTAATTTTCATGTTTTTGTTAATACGGCGCATGTGTATCTAGGCCATTAGCGCCGGAATTTAATGTTTGGTGAACTGGGAGTATTAAAAAGCACCAAGAACTATTACAGGAGTTATTTTGGCGGACAGAGTTTTGAAAAGAGAAAGAGAGGTAGAAAGAAATTTTAATAGGGGATATTTTCGACGCCTCACAGGTAGGATCGTTGAAGATTTGAAGAAATTTTTCAAAAATTATTTTATGAATGCAACGTTAATAGCTACATACAGAATGTTCCAAAAAATTATTACTAGAGAAAGACTAGTTTAGACTGGATTTGAAAATACTACTGCCGATTTTCTAAATTAAAAACACTCTGACAGATGAAGACTATATCTACTCATTTTAATTAATTTTATACAATCATTTCATAGAAACAAATTTAAAAGGGCACTTGCCTGAAAGCGGACTTGTTTGTTAAAAGTACTATTATCTGAATTGAGAGATTATGCAGATAAGCCTAAGCTACAGCCGAGCTAAGTAGGGCAATAAATTTAAAGAGAAAACTTCTGCAATAGCGCCTATTTCATTGAGATTGTACAGACTGTTATTTATTTAGCCTACTTCTTATTTATTATTTACGCATTTATTCTTTAGTCTTCTGCTTCATGGAGATTCACACTTCACTCTATTGGTGGAAGTTGGGACTTTCCTTACTTGTCTTATGTAGAAAATAGTTAGAAATCTGACTTACAGGGGTAATCAGATTAACGTACTCAAAAATAGTGATCGGGCGTCAGTGAAATATTATTGTTTCCAAACAATAAAATAGTACAATAAAATATTTAGTTGCATTCACATGAGGTATCTATTGTTCTGTAGGTAATGTAGTATGGAGTCTATGAACTGGATATCTTCAATTAACAATTTACATAAGTCATATGGCATGTTCATGTATCGTCGTCTCATGTAGTGTGTAAATAAATGTTTCACCATAAGAGAAGTATTTCCGTAAAATGGGGTCACATTAGTACAGTGTGGTGAAATAGGCACTGCTTATATATGCTAATACATTTGTCTGAGAGCGAACAGATAAATATGCAGGTTAAATAAAAAGATTCACCACACCCCATTTACGGTACATATTTCATATTGTCGCGTTCCATGTTTCATCATTAAGTGCCTGTAAGTTGCGAATGACAAATCCTCTTGTTGACCAATCATTTCTTCGTTCCCTTAAGTTCTGGATATTCTTTCTTGTATTTGGTTGAAAAAAGATTACTTTACGTCAGTTGGATCCATGAATTTTACCTGAATACTTCCACAATATATATATATTACTCTTTTTGTTCTGTCTTGATTATCTAGTCTCGATATTGGTACGGTTCCTTTTTCTGCTGCTGTTTCAGCCTGAGAGTCGGCCAATGTTCTAGGCCAGGTAGACGGTGAAGGGCAATGCATCTGTTTGGCGTGTGAGCTAGAAATCCCTTTTATGAGTGAATCATGTGTATATTTGTCTGTTAACGTTTGAAATGCGCTGAGCGTGTCCGTGTAATGTATAATGGCAGCACCAACCCCATTCTTATCCTTGGCATCATCAGTGCCGATAAGTATGCTGTAGTGCGAAGCTGTAAGAATACTCGCTTGATTCATAATTAATTTTCTTATTACATTTTCTTCTTTTAATGTTGCAGCTCTTATCTCTGTTATAAATCCTTCAGAGAATATTGAGACCTTCTCACAATTTTCAATTTCTAGAAAGTTATAATATGTCCTACATAATAATTTATTTATTAACATTTTACATATACTTTTATCAAAAAAGGCAGTTCTTCTTCAGGACACCAAGCGTTTTATATTATATACTTTTATTTAAAATAAGTGTTTTCGAATGAATCGCTATGAAATTTAAAATTCTCAATAAATGCTGACTATAAAACTACTTTTTTTGATGAAAGTAACAAAAAGGAATTGCAAAAGCATTGATTAAGAGGAATTAACTGGGGCAATAGTTCATATTCAAGCTACTTATCGATCAGTCTGGCTCTTTATTACAATATTAGCACAGTTTGTACAAAGAAGACGGTTTTGTTAAGCAGAATGGACTTTTATTTAAATGAAAGCTAATGAAATTTAGAACAGCTTTGTCTAGCCAGATTGTTGTTTTTTGTTTCCCCTGTGTATTACATTACGTAAATAATTCAGGAAATTTTCCAATTGGACATAAAATAATATTTAATTTTTCATCTAACTTAATATCAGCACTGATATTGTTGGCATTAAACATTCAAATCCTGATTAGACACGGAAAAAATCAAAATTGTTTTTCAAATCACTCAAAAATCATATTTCAATTAATCTCATTGTCGAATTAAGATAAATTTTCGTTTTGAAGTCTGATTTTTTCCTAGTCAAATCAGGATTAAAATATTTAATTTCAACGATAAGTGCTGATATTAAGTTAGATCAAAAATAAAATATTATTTTATGTTCAATTGTAAAAGTTCGTAAACTACACATAATTTAATAAACAGGCAAAACAAAACACAAGAATTTGTTGTTTGTGTTTGTAGAACAAAGTTGTTCTAAATTTTATGAGTTTTCATTTAAAAAAAAAGTCATTGAAATCGGTTAAGAATTAGAGGCCGTAGTCTTTTTTGAAACACGAAATGTCGTTTGGCCCCACTGTGCGGTGGCAGGAATTTTCTCATCTCACGGCTCGTTGAGAAACTTCCTCGTTGTCCTTTGGATGTCGATGCGCCGTAAAAAAAATATTACACTTTTCCTCCAAAGTTAATACTTTAATAAAGAATTTTAACTTTAATTTTATATTAAAAGACTTAGAAGATATTAGCTTACTAAAAAATGAATTATGATAATAATATTATATTATTCTCAAAATGCTTTTGTCATTAACAGCTTGGTGTTTTTGTTTTCTTTTGCTTTTATTTTTATATACTTTGTGAATCACATTCGCTAAATTCCGAAGGGACACTAAGAAAGGAATTCAAACAACCACTTCATTTATTTAGGGCAACGTTGACTAAGCGCAAACAGGTGAAGTTTAACCAAGAGGGTTGAATAGCGAAAAGCTCATTGAATGGAGCCAGGAGAGGGATTGGCCTGTAGCTGGAGCCGCTCCTGGCTAGAATTTCCCTTCCCATTCCACGCTGAATGGTAGAATCATTAAGAATTAAAAGGATGGATGAGGTGTGCTTACTGCCGACCCGCAATAACCCTCTCTCTTGTAATTGCCCTTTAAATATTAGAAATAATCATTATTTCCTCTGCTTAGTCGATCCTAGAACGAGTCGGGTATACTTCAAAGGTGAAACAATAACTTCAAACCAAATAAAGTTTAGCAGCAACGGACAAACAGTTTCCAATTACATTTACCTACTCATTATTAAGGACAATAAAATATACAGGAATAGCAACTACATGGAACGAATACATTAAAACAATAAATCCTATAAAAACTATACACACTTAATTATGTCACTACACATGTTCTAACTAAACTTGTAGCGTTCGCGAGCGAGTCGTTCGCTAATTGCAAACCCAGCTGGGAATTAAGGAGTTAGGAGGGTCCCAAGAAGAGGACCAATAGTCGATCTGCGTGAGGGCATTACCTGATGGCCACGGGCAACATTAGTGGAAACCTACCATACAAATTTACCTAAGCTGAGTGAGATAGCTAACAGCCTAGCAGAGCTGACCAAAGCAAAGGCTTATGGCGAGGCATCTGTGAGGCATAGCAAGGCTGCCGATCTAGATGGCCGCATCTTTGCAGCCTTGGACCAACTCACTAGGGGTGGCCTCGATTCCCACTAGGGGCGATGGCTTTTCTTTGGAAAAAGGGAAAGGTATTAGCCCTATCCTGTCTAGAAAAGGGTGTTTTGCTATAGATAACCCATCCTAAAATTTTGAGTTAATTATAAATATAGGGGAAGGTGTTGTACCTCTGACCATATTGTACCTTTGACCACCGAGGTTGTGGTGGCATGTAGCAACATTTTATAAATTTTGAAACTAATTGTGTAATTAGTGTTTAGCTCCTTCACTAGAGGGCTTGTGTAATCTACTTTGGATTATTCAAGTCAAAGAGAATGCTTGCAAAAAATACTTATCCATTTCTATCATAAAAATGCAAGTTATTTATTGATGACGTTTTGCCTCATAATATTTTTTGTATTAAGTCTTTTTATATGTAAATCATTTGACAAAGTAGCTATTACAATAAGAAACATGTTGTAGCCAATGAAATCGATTTATCTAAACCCTAACATTTTACCATACTTTTTAATTTTCACTACCAGGGTGTTGTACCTCTGACCACGACTAGTTGTTGTTCCTTTGACCAGGTCAAAGGTACAACACACCTGAGTATTTTTTTTTATAATTCAACTTTTATGTTCTTTTACTACAAATTTTACAAAAATAATTAATATTACTATTACATATTTAGTCACAGAGATCTGTGGTATTAAATGTCCAATGTTTAAGATCCAATATTTGAAAAAACAAAGTTTAAGTGACAAGTTTACGAGAGAAGATAAAAATTTCTATGATATTGATGTTGAAGACATTGTGGCTAAACTTCCATTGCTAGTGGATCTGCTTGACAGTTAAAACGTTTATCGGTTGGACTGGATTTTTCTGTATATTAAGCATAACATAATATCAATAATAGTTTTTTTTATTATGCTTACATCCTTGTCCTGTATTTATTAAACTTATAATTAATTACAATATTACTGAATACAATTTTTTTTCTGGACTGCTGTATTGTTTTTACGTGGTCAGAGGTACAACACCCCGTGCTCAAAGGTACAACTACATGTTGTACCTTTGACCACTGTACGATTATTTTTTTTAAAAAATTAATAAAAAATATTAAATGTAAAGCTAGAACCTTGAAAAAATTAAATATGATAAGCAATAGAATACTAATTACAATGAAATTAAAAAAAATGAATTTAGTGTTAATATTCAAGCTAAAAAAAATCAATTTCGTAAAGTGGTCAAAGGTACAACACCTTCCCCTACATTAAGATTTAAATAATAATAAAATTTTAAAGACCATTAATTATTGACAACGAATTTTAAGACGGGTTGTCTATAAGGTATCACCCTTTTCTGCCGGAATAGGGCTGATGCCTTTTGTTTTTTTTTAATGAAATGGCCATTGCCCCATCGAACCCACGACCTTAGGCACGGAGTGAATAAGCCTTACCACTCACGGCGACCGGGCCTCCAGCCAATTATTCAGGAATGTGTACAATACTTACCTTCTGAGGAAGGCGCTTAGTTATGCAGTTTCTGCGTGATGGACTTTAATGATGGGGAAAGTTTTACGTAATATATGTAATTTTAAGCCAACAAACGACATTTGTTCTCTGCAATGCATTTTAGAAAGAAAATTCCTCAACCTATTATAATGTGCAATAAATAGACAATATAGAGGAATTCCATCTAGACTTGTGCTAAAAGGAAGAAAGAAGCCAAGGATTGAATAAGAATTTCGCCTTAAACAAGTTGTATTTCCTCTATTCCTGAGCTAGTGTTTCCCCTCCATTTCCTACAGCATTAAAGAAGGGTAGTTACCCTCTTATCTTCGCTCGTTCTTACTTCGTCGGCTCCTTTTGTTTAGTGATGTCTCTACTTTTTCAAACTCAATGGACCAGAGAAAAGTTGAGATTTTATTTTAAACTTCTTCTTTTTTAAACTCTGTTCTTTTCAATAATCGCATTTCACTCTAGGAAAACAACAGGCGATTCAAATGCTCATTTATACAAAGGGTAAAATATTATATTGAAGATACTGCTAAAAAAGTTAGTTGTCTTCAAACAAGATAACCTGGAAGTACATAATATTCCTTTAGGATTGACTATAAATTTTCTTTAAATAGTGCCGGAAAAAAACATAATCATAAAAGTTTAAAAAAAATAAACTAATATTTTTATGGTTTACGCCTGCAATCAATCCTTCTTGAGATAAGTAACGACAAATTCAATCTTCCAAAGATTCTGATCTTATTGACTGAAAAATAAACACTGAAACTGATGTTTTAAGTAATGAACAACCTTTTTCCTCGATGACACTTAGCAGAACGTCTCCAGAAAGCCTTCTCAGCAAAAATCCCACGCATCTCCTTCTAGCATTTGCCCCTTAACATTTCTCTCCTAGCAGTCCCAACTATGCTTCGATTTATTTATTTTTTACACACTCTAAATTTAAATTAAAAAAATTATCTGCTATGAGTTATTTGTTTTTTAAGTTTGATGATGTATACAACAGGACATTTTCCAAACAGATCCTCTAAATCAGGTATGGGTAACTTTTGACATGTTGGTGGCCTAACTTTCGTGTGAAAAGTTGTTCGCTGGCCATGTAGATGGTTTAAAATGAAATAATAGGACAATGTTATTACAATACAATTTATTTAAATAACAAAATTGAATAAAACAAATTGGTACAACATAATAAATCGTGAAATTTAGAATTATTTATCGAAATTTAAATAGCAACAAGAAATCAATGAGCCACTTGAGCTTGAATTTGGGAAACTAATCCATCAATGTCTGGATTAATTCCACAGCTACAAAGAAGATTGCTGCCAATGTTGTTTGAGAAAAGCCTTTGATGTTTGCCGCATCACTCTTTGATGATTGCCGACACTCGGCTTGCTACTGAAAAGGTATCTGACTCTTGACCATACGGCACATCCCTATCTAGGGAGATAGTGTGGTCAGTACTATGCATCCGCCCTTGATGTTTTACTGAGGTACCCATTAATATGGGCCTATGGCCGGTTTGGGACTCCGAATCCGACCCTCAAACGACGCCAATCTCGCCCCCAATAAGCCATAAAATGCTAAACGATTCACGATTAAGATAGAGGAGATATTAATAGAGTCTGTTTCGCACAAGGTTTTCTGACACTTAGTCACAATTTTCAGACCTCAGCAGCCGATTAATCAGGTATGCTCTGATGTAGCGCCGAAAGCGCTTAACCCAATATACAAAATTTTGAAGAAGACTGCTGTTATATCTTTGGAAATTGGCAGAAATGAGCTCCTGGAGCATGAGCTTGTTCGTTTTTCCACAACCTCTAATGTAATTCTACATTCGGTGTGGATATTCCGTAATATATACGTGCCTTGTAATTTTTACACAGCCTCATGTTTACAAATGATAGAATTTAATAGCATAGTAAACCTTAAATCATTACTAACATCAATATTTTGAAGACTAATATAGCTACTGCCTGTTGCAGGAGTGTCCAACTGGTCTGGTGGATGAGGACAACTTCAAGCATATATTCTCCCAGTTCTTCCCCCAAGGCGGTAAGTACATCTAATATTTATATAGTTCGTGTTTATACTGTCAGTCTGAGATGACATAATGTGTGTGGTAATCAGTTAATGGCTAAAGTAATACCTACGTTAAACTATATTTTATATTTAAAGTAAAGAATTTATAATTAATGGCTCCGTGTAAGGGTCAGCAACGTAAACATGAATATGAACAATTGTGTTGTTCGATCAACCCTAAATATATGCTTATAATTAAAGCTGGATGCATAAACATTTTGCTGATCAAATGAGTTTCCTACTCGAGTGGAGCTCATTAATAGGGGGCAATTTCAATCGAAACACCACTAATTACAAACATAACTGTTAATTAATATATAAGATTGGTGTTATTGCTAAACGGCGTCATCGGATTAACTTAATGAATGAGTTTTCCTTTCCATAAAAAAAAAAAAAATCAGCCCCGTAACAGGCCACGAGGAGCCCTGAGGGGCAGATACTATAGAGGTATCTGATTCATGACCATACGGCACACTAGGGAGATAGTGTGGTCAGTACTGATTTTCCCCTTGGCTGCTTCGACTGGTAGAGTCATTAGCACACAAGGTACCCATTATGAAATTAATTAAAGGCTGGGTTGGCCTAGGGACGGCCAGGGAGGCCGAATTCACCCTTGAGCGAAGACACTAGAAGAACAAATCTTTAGTGCTTGCTCGGTATTTGAACTCAGGACCTCCAACTTATTAGTCCAGTGCTCTACCACTGAGCTAACCTCGCCCCCTTTTCCTTTCCATAAGGATGGAGAAATCACCGTAAATTGTTTCAAGCGGAAGGCTCCATGAAGAAATTCACAAATTTGCCATCGATGATAATGGGTAATACTGCCTTGTGTGGTCGAAATCCAATTAATTTTCTCCAATTTATAGATAACAAATAAATCATTATTTCTTTATGTCATAAGTTTTTTACGGGATTTTAAAGTACCTATGTCTGACGAACGGAAATAATTTTTTTTCACGTGCGATAGTCTGCAGGCGGAAATTTTTATTCTAGACAAAAAAACTAAAATTATTTTGAAAGAAGAAGGTTTAATCTAGTACCTATAGTACGTAGTCGAAAATGGTGAACAACTCTTCACCCTCATATTTTCCCCTCTCTGGAGTTACTGTCTTTCTCGTTTTCCCGATTCTTACGTTGCTTAGTAATTTTGTTCATTATCAAATCTTGTACATATTTGCCTTATTCACAGTATCAACAACAGTGCTAAACATCTTCTTATTTTACTCCTTCTTTTACGAAGAAATTGTAAACAGGCCTTATTTTTAACCACTGACTTGTTCCAATTTATTTTATCTGTTATTCTTAAGAGTTTACAATGTATTTGTTTAAGTACAACAATTTAATGTATCTGTATAATTGTTTTGAGCACAGCACCTTAGTTGCGGGTGCTTATAACTAATGAATTAAAAAAAAAGAAAAAGAACAATGCTTCATTTACATATTAAAAATTCGCTGAAAATCGGTCTTAAAATCGTAATAATTCAGTGAATGGAAAAATCCCTACGTACTTTACTAGCAAATATCATTAGGCATCTTTAGTTAAAATTTGAGGTTGATCAAGTGAAAATTGAAAGATCTAGCTTATCGGCCGATTTGAAAAACATAGTTTTGAGAAAATCTACTTTAAAGTTTAATGTACCGGAAAGTTCATTTTTTTTCATGTTTTCATTATTTCTTGTATTTACCACCCTTCTCTAGCCAGGATAGGGCTGGCTCCCACCACCCCTAGTGGGAATCGAACCCACAACCATTGGCACGGAATGTCAAGTGATCACGCCTTAACACTCACGACCACCAAGCCTCCTTATTTCTTGCAATTTAGATAAAAGAAATTGTTTTTAATTTTGAAACGTATGGGGACTTTGACACATAAACACTCCTGGATATCATTTTTCATTAGTTAAGGAAGCATTTAAGCCCATTAAAAAGAAAATGGCAATCTAAAGTTGCAAGATAGTAATTACTTCACTTCTTAAGAAGATGACACAAATTGTCTCCAAGAAATCTTTCGCCGGGCGTTATGAATGTGCTGTTAAAAACAAGAATAAAAATACACAATTTAAATAGTAAATGACATTTTATAGGCCAACTCAATAAACAGGCTGGAGGGAAATTAATAATGAAATTGAATTTCTATTAAGCTGGGAGGCTCAAAAAGAAGGTTTTCTTCCCCCCGTCCACCATCACTCACAATTTAGCTGAGGGAAATGGGATTGGATCAGGCAGAGGTTGTCAGATTCCTCCAACGCTCGATTCTCGTCCTTTCTCTCATTCCCAGCAACCATCTAGATGGAACCTTCATTTCTACTTGTTATGTTGAGTTTAGATCCAGTTCTATGTACTCACCTATTTACAGTTATCTTTGTTGTTGCCGTTACAAACCATTTCTACCGTCAAGCCGTCAGAATACAGTGGCAACCGCTCGGATTTTTCTAAGCTCTCATTTTTTATTATTTTACTTATTTAATTATTTATAAGTAACCGTGGAGGCCCGGTGGCCGTGATTGTTAAGGCATGAGCACTTAACCGGAACTGCGTCATCTTAGCGAGTTTCCTTAAGTTCTTATCCCTGGGTGTCATGTCAAGATTGAAATACGAGTACTTACTATTTTTTTAAAGCGTTGAACGCATACTCGAGATAAGTGAGACTTATGCATATACCTGTATGTATATATAGAATATATATATATATATATATATATATATATATATATATATATATATATATATATATACGAAAACACACAAATTTGAACACCGTAATTTCGTGATCTATGGGGTTTGAAATAAGAAATTTTCTAGTCCTGGGTTCCCCCCTCGAGAATGGGGGGCGTGGGTTGGTGGGGGGTTAAACACGGTAACAAAATTGTTATATTAACAAACGTAGGGCGTTTTGGATTTTGTTTAATATTTCTTAAACGGTTGAGAAATCGTGGTAAGTGAAATTTGATTGTCGAAAGCTTAATAATATATTGCCACAAAAAAGGCAAAGCTTATATTTCCGTAGGACCAACTCAGTCGGAGATAGTAGTTTGAAGTTTCGTAAGTATGCGATTCGTCTCACTAAAATATGTAAAATACCTCTTCTAATCTTTCGATTTTACGCTAGAAATACAAAATCTAAGAATTCCCTGCTCCTGCACGTCGGATCTTTCATCTACTGTATGCAATCAATTTCATTATTGAGTTAAGGAATAAAATGTGCTATTACGTGACCCAAGGAGAGGAATCACCTTTGCTAGCGTATTATCAAAGGGGTCACATCAAACAGGCATGACATGATGACGCATTTGGCTTGTTATGCCAGGCTTTGATGGCATGCTCGGCCCTCTCATAGCACAGCTGTCTCCAGTATTACCTTCAGTCAGACAAGATGTAATTAACAGCTTCGGTTCTTCCTTTAATGAGACGAAATTCGATTATCTTCATTCGCATTAGCCAAAAATAATATTTACACTAAATAATTAAAATAGTTTGGGATTCTTTTATGAAGCAGCTAAAGAAATTAGTATAGATTTCTCGACCAATGTATCAGGTCATGCCATAAGTAAAGTAGGTTCTTAATATTCTGTCCGCTTATGTTCTCTGCTTTTCGATTTATTATTGTTTATTATGACATTAAATACACTTCTATTTATCATGTTTTGGTTCGTGAAACTTATTTATTCCGTAATGAAATTTCATTCGAAATGGATCTCCCAAGACTCCACATACGCCATGTTATACATTGGGAATTCGATAAAGGGGAAAATGCTGTTTCAACTTATCGAAAACTTGTAAAAATATATGGCGAAAATGTCATGATGGCTTGAACTATTTCGAGTGTGATGACGACCCTCGTACAGTGCGACCATCAGAGCTTGACGACGATCTCGTGCAGGCTACTGTAGAAGAATATCCTGCTGTAACAGTCGAAGATCTAGTAGAAATACTTGGATCTAAACAATTTACAGCCCACCGACATAAGCCGACATTACTTATGGGATGACCTGATACGGGTCATTCCATATCAAGTGATCCACAGTTTTTCCCCTCATATTTTTTGATTTTTTTTTTAATTTGGCTCATCACTAGTACCCCATACGACAATTCAAAATCCAAATTTTTAGAAATTTATCTTTATTAGTTTTCGAGTTATGAATGTTTTAGTTTTTTTTAAAAAAGCACATTTTAGGACCGACACTTGATCATAAAATGTACCATAACTCCCAAACGAAATGAGCTAAAGAGGTGTGGTAAAAAGCATTCGTTAGTGTATTAAATGCTGATTAAAATGGTATATATCATGACTTATTTATGAAAATTTAAATTTTAAGGTAATTTTTAAAACTTCAAAATTGAAATTTCTCTTAAAACGTATGTTTAAAAATTTTCAAAAAATTTGTAATTTTTCTTTGATATTTTATCTCAGTTTTGTGTAAACGTCAAGCTGGGATCTCAATGGGATCATATTTATTTTAATTATTAACTTTATGTTGGTACATAAAAAAATAGAAATTTTCAGAAAAAGAAATGAAATCCATCTAACATACACAGGGTGTCCCCCCAAAAAACGGCATAACTTTGGGAATCGATGCAGGATGAAAAAAGAAGGAAAAAAGTCCTTAGGCATATATCTCGATTTGCTTCCTTTCCGAGAAAAACGTAAAAAGTCCGACTCGCAGGAACTGCATCATCTTAGCGCGGTTCCGTTCATGTCCCTAGTGTCATTTGATAAGCTTAGAAAAAAAATAAAGTTATTTTTTTTTATATTTCTCGTGAAAATTGTCAAAATCCTCTCGAACATCTCGAATAAAATTGATATTAAGGCGTCAGGGAGACCGACAGTAGCTAACTTATACACAGAAGCGGAAATTACACAATCCGGCTCTCATTCTAAAGCAAAGCTCTATAAATCAATACAAAATATGCCTAATAAAGCCTTTCTAGTGGATACAGAAGCATGGGCGTATATGAGGGGGGGGGGGTGAGGGGGCTGTAGCCCCTCCCGAAATTTTGAATTGATGATAAAAACTTGTTGTAAAACCCTTAAAAATAAATTAAATAAGATCACTTAGTTCATAAAACATATTTTATTTTACGTTTAATAGGGTTTTAGCTGCCTAAAACTATTTCAAGCTCTAAATATTTAGTATTCCATACCCTGGAAATGGTCTCAGCCCCCCCGAAATTTTCCCAGCCCCACCCGAAATTGTTTTCTTTATACGCCCATGAACAGAAGGATCAAGAAGAAGTACAAGAAAGATTGAGTAGAATACCCTGCTTAATAAAGCCTATATAGAATAATATGCCGAATAAAGCCTATCTAGTAGATACAGAAGGACAAATAACAAGTCTTGACGAATAACGAGTCAATATATAGAATAATATACCTAATTAAGTCTATGGAGCAGATACAAATGGACCAAAAACAAGTCTTGATGAATCTTGTTTTCTTTTCTACTTAAATACTTTTTATCAATATTTAGTATATAACCTGTGTTGAAAACTATTGATTGCTAATTGATGAATCGGGTTACAACTAAGTAGTCTTTATGAATATTTAGTATATAACCTATGTTTGGATCTGTGTTTTTGGGGTGCTCTCCGCCTAGGCTTTGTATTTATGTCGGCAGATACCTGGGGTATATTTACAGCTCTTGAGGATTAACTCTTAGCAGGTAAATATCCTGCGGACCTTATGTTTGTACGGGCACTGACCCCACTCCCCATTCCCTCATAGTATCTAACCGTTGTGAAGTTTATTTTTTGGATTTAGGACTTAATATAGATATGTAGACTAAATCATAGCAAGAAGTCAACCGCCGTCGTCGGTTCTTCACTATGTAGACTCTCTAATGTTACCCAATCTTAGACACATCGTAATTAAAATCCGCAGCAAAAACACGAAATTTCATCAGAATCCCCTGCTAAATAAAACATATATAGAATAATATGCCAAATAAAGCCTATCTAGTGGATAAAAATAGAGGAAAAACGCCGTTCGTGGTGGTAGAAAATCTTAAAGGCATTTCGCTCAGAAATCTCCGAAATATTGTTACTAATTTTACGTATCCTGTTTTATAGCCAAATAGATTTATATTCTATAATCAATAAGAAAAAACTACTAACAATAAAAACTATTGGCAACAGATGAAAATAGGGAATACTTAGAACAATTCAACACCAGTACTGTAATCTAGATATTCATACGGCATCTTCGAATTCTAACAAACAAAATATTGATTCTAATTATACGTATCCTGTTTACTGACAAATACATTTGACTGCTATAAGCAAGTACAAAAATAACGAGAAGTGAAAATAAAAACTGCGGGAAACACACAAATAGATCCGTTTAAATAAACGAAACTCCATCAAACATTTCTTCAAAACATTTTTTGTGGAAAATTCAGTAAGCTTTCGAACTGTTATATTTCACTTGCCACGATTTCCTAACCCTTTTTGAGATATTAAGGAAAATATACAAAGGGGGGCTAATAGATATTCATACGGCATCTGAGAATTCCAAGATTCCGCAAAAATAAAATATCGTTTCTAATTATACGTATCCTGTTTTATTGGCAAATACATTTGACTACTATAAGCAATTGAAAACACTAGGGAATATGCCAAAGAACTCGGAGTAGGAGCCTCGACAGTTTCAAGACATTTGAAGGAAATCGGCAAATCCAAAACTGACATTTCATACGGTACAGCCTGATATATTTTTAACAATGAATGGTTTTTCTTATTTTAATTAATCTGTTTTATTGTCAAATACATTATCCAACTATAAGCAATGAAAAAACAACAAAGAATAAAAACAAACAAAAAGAACCGTTCGAATAAACGAAATCAATTACTTCAAAGATTAAGCACTTATTTCTCCGATTGACATTGCCTAATCAAAACTTTCATCAGAACCATTTTTGTAGAACATTTAGTAAGCTTTCGCATGGTAACTCTCCGTTTGCCAATATTCTCAACCTTTTTCGAAATATTAAGGAAAGTATACAAAGTTACCAAAACTTTTTATGTCTGTTAATAAAATATTTTATTCTAACCCTTCCTAAACTCCAAACGTAACAAAAATTTCAACATATTAGTTTTAATGAAAGTAGAACATGCAGAAAATGTTTCAACTGAATCCCATGATTCTAAGTACCCAAACCAAAAACGGTATTCGAAAACTATTTTTCCAATTTCCTCTAAAACGGTTAAAGCTATCGCCTTGAAACTGGTTTCATTCGTTTTCCTAGCCCAAGAAGCCTATAAAACGAGTACTTACAAGCTTATGAAGTCAAAAACGTAAGCGTTACGATTTTTTTTGCGCGAATTTCGCCCCAAACGCCATCTTCCAGTGGGCGGATTCTGCTGGTTAACGAACTTGACCTTTCAAATTGGACGACGGATTTTTGTACCAAATTTCATCACAATCGGACCATTAGGGAAGCCAGAAATGAGCGAACAGACAAATATATATATATATATATATATATATATATATATATATATATATATAACTTATGTTTGGCTCGATAGAACGAACGTTTTTAAAAAAGGTAATACACAAGGACGAGTGAACACTACGAATGCTTGATAACAACTGCTTGTATTTAATCCGGCTGCGTCTTATATAGACTCAGCCTTGTTTATTTACAATCTTAACTCTTCGTTCCCTATAACAACCCCCCCCCCCCTAGTTTCCGGAAATACAGTCCGGAAACTCCTTAAATAATAAACAAAAGTAAAATAATAAACAAACACAAAACTTTCCTTAGAAACAAAAATTTAAATAAAACTATACATACTCGTATAGAAGAATTAGTACTAGAAAAATGAAACAGAGAACTTGTCAGCACGTATAATATACATATTTACATGATTAGAACGCTGGTCCAGGTCCTGCGTTGTTCGTGAGGGATTGTACAGGCACTTTCAACTGCTCGAGATGTACCGTTCGATGCCTGGGGGGGGTCCCCTTGGGATCTGATGGTCACGAGGTTGTGTTCCCGTAGTGCTATCATTGTGTAGGGTCCAACAAAGCGAAGGTCTTGTTTAGTCTTGTTTGTTGGTATTCTACGAAAGACGACGTCTCCGATTTGAAGGTGTTTGTCCGTGTTCTTCACCTGGAGATTATGTTTACGTACCCTGCAACTTTTCTCCCTCTGAAGCCGTGCCCTGGCTGCGCTGATGACTCTCCTTTGATTTGCACGTCGTTGGAGTACGCTGTCACGATGCCTGGTTCACCCGCGGCTTCGTGCACGTCTCTCCCGAGCCGCAACGTCCCGAACAACATCTCAAACGGCGTAAATCCTGTAACGCTGTGTACGGAGTGATTGTAAGCTGTTACCGCCACTGCCATAGCTTCTTCACCGGTGAGTCCTCTGTCTGCTTGAACTATTCGTAAGTGTTCTCCCAACGTACTGTGTACTCGTTCTATTCCCCCGTGGCTTTGAGGGTGACCAGGCGTGGTAATGTGCAGTTTTGTTCCCCACCGCTTTAGTAATGTTTTCACAGCCTCATTACGAAATTCTCGTCCCCCATCCGTAATTATGAGTTCTGGGGTTCCATACACTTGGCTCCAACTCCGAAGACTCCTGACAACCTCGCTCGCGGTTTTGTTAGTGATGGGAACGGCCATAACTACTTTACTGAAAGTGTCCACGATAGTTACCCACAACTGCTGTTTCCATGTGAACACATCCACTTGAACAACAAGAAGAGGGTTTTGAGAAGTAGGCGTTTCATCCTGTAATGCTTGAGGTGGGTGTCGGTCGTACTTTGTTCTGTTGCAAACCTCACACTGAGCCACCACGGCTCGCACCATCTTCGTCATGCCTTTCCAATAGTATTTCCTCTTCAGGCCGGCCAACGTCTCAGTTACACCTCGAAGGTTGGCCTTACCTTGGTGTTGTGCGACAATTATATCCAACTGTGTTTGAGGTTCTGCAACCACCTCTCCTAACCTTGTACACCGGACAAAAACTCTGTCCATGCCAATGCGTTCTTGTTCCCAGAGCCTAGCAATCTTGTCCCACACAGCTGCGTTTCCTACATACAAATACGTGGTGGTCCCTGGTACTGAAGCATCCTCTAGCAGGCGACAGATAACCTCGTCCGGAGCTGCGATGGGAGCGCGTACCGTACCCTTCAGACTAGAGCGTGTCCTGCGGCCGTAAGTGATTTGTGGTGTACCTTCAGTCGTTGCCTTCCAGACGATGTGTCTTTTCTTTCCAACCACTGCCTCATAAACTTCAGTCATAGTTCTCTCTCGTTCATCCGCCGATGCAGTGGCCTCGCTGTCTGCTCCTGTGCTTTGCCTGTCATCCGGGTTCCACTCGCGAAAAAACTGTCGCAACGACGGAGAACCTTCTTCTCCGTTGGCTGTTGTGACGTTGACGTACTGTAACCTCGAGAGCCATTCCGCTATCACATTGTCTTTTCCTGGCGTATACTGCACACGGAAGTTATATTGGCTAAGGGTTTCTTTCCACCGTTGCAACCTGGCAGAGTTGTCTTTGAGGGTTGCAACCCACTGGAGAGGTTTGTGATCTGTTTTAACCACAAATCGCCGTCCGTAAAGGTATGGTTTAAAATGGTCGACTGCCCAAACTATTCCGAGAAGTTCTCTCTCTAGTGCGCTATACCTCTCTTCGGCACCCGTAAGCCGTCTGCTAGCATAAGCGACGGGTCGCTCTCCCGTAACTCCTTGCTGCGAGAGGACTGCTCCCAATGCGTAGCTGCTGGCATCTGTTGTGACGATAAAATCCTTCTCAAAGTTCGGGAACGCTAACGCCGGCTCTGATTTAAGCATCTGGATGCACTGTTGTATGTTGTTGCTCATCTGCTCAGTCACTCGCACCCTCCGGCCCTTTTTTAGAAGATTGTTTACTTCAGCTAGCTTATTAGCCATATCCGGCACGAATCGGCGATAGTAATTTAGCGCACCAAGAAGTCTCCTAATACCTTTGATGTCAGTGGGAATCTTGATTCCGGAAAGTGCCTCGACTTTCGCCGGATCGGGGCGAATTCCGTCTGCGGAAACAACGTGTCCCAAAAAGGTGACTCGAGAAAGGCCCATGTGTGTCTTTTCTTTGGACAACTTTAACCCGAACTCCCGCAGTCGTGCAAATACTTTCCTCAAGTGTTCTTCATGTTTTTTGGCTGACCGACTAAACACGAGGAGGTCATCCATATACCCCTGGCAGAAATTTGGGTCTAGTTCACTGAGGAGCTCATCCATTAATCTCTGGAAAGTGATAGGCGCGTTTTTCAACCCGAACGGCATTTGCGTGAATTGAAAGTGTCCTCTCTCGAAGGACAACGCTGTTTTCTCCTCGTCCCGTGGGTGCATCCGAATTTGGTGATATCCCGCCTTAAGGTCCAAAGTGCTGAAAATTGTTGCGCCACTGAGTCGATCAATTATGTCTTCCAGCCTGGGCAGCGGGTACTTCTCGTCCTGTGTGGCTTCATTTAGCTTCCTGTAATCCACGACAACTCGGAATTTTCCGGGTGATCCAGCTTTCGGGACGGCCCACAGGGGGCTATTAAAACCAGATGAACTTGGCACTATGATTCCCTGGTCTCGTAGTTGTTTGAGTTCCTCCGCAATCGCAGCCTTGAGACTCTGAGGGTACCGCCGTTCCTTGACATAGATCTTACGGTCTGATGTCAGATGAATCTCATGTTGGGTTTTTCCAGTGACACTAAGTGGCTGTCCTTCCTTATGAAAAATATCTCCAAATTCTTGTTGTAACTTGTCCCAAATCTCTGCTGCTGGACGTACTGCCCCTATGTGGGGCTCCCCTTCCGCTTCATTCCTCTCACACAAATATTGCTGTTTTCTGAATTGCACCTTCCACTGCCTGTCTGTGGTCTCGATCTTGCCGTCAAGCATCGCCACCGCATCGCATCCTAGAATTGCTTGATACTCGGGCGGCATCTGTGGGACTACGTGAGCCGTCATATCTTTGCCCTCAGCTCCCCAAAAGGTCAACGGGATGTCAATTTCTCCCAATACGTTGCATGTCCCTCCGAGCGTTTGCAGCTTGCACCTACACGCCCTCACTGGTCGCCTCAACCATGTAACCTTTCCGCTCGCTAATGTTTCCATACTCACTAAGGTACACGTGCTGCCCGTATCCACTAGCCACTCGATCCCGCCTTTCTCAATGATCGGCAACCCATTCTTCTCGCTGGTTGTAATTGTCGCCGGGTCGCCGCTCGACTCACACCTGTCTCATACTGTTCGCTTTCGTATTTGAAAATTTCTCAGGACGGCAGCATACGATACCGCTGGGGCTGCTGGTTTTGCCTCGTCAGTTGCGCTGCTATCATCGGAGTCCACCTCGGATTCGACTTCCCGACGTCTCGCACTTGCCCGGCTTACTCTATGGAAATTGACCTCCATAGGTTCTCCTGAGTCTTTTCTCTGCTTCTTCACATATGGGCAATGTCTCGCCACATGGCCTGAATTGTCGCATTCGAAGCACCTGACTTTTGGACGCTTAGCAGCTAAATGCCCAGTTCTTCCGCATTCGAAGCATTTTTTTTCCACTTCCCTTTTCCTGGTTCCTCTGCGTTCCACTGGTTCGCGGCGCTGGTAGTCGCGCTGGAAGCCTTCTTGCCCCGCACTCCATTCTGGTCTCCTCGGTCGATTATCTCTCGCTGACCTCCTTACATATTCCCTCCGAGGTCTCTCACTGACGTTGATCCAGGGTTCTTCTTCTTCTGGCCCTACTGAGTGCCTCTCCGCTTCCTTTTCCCCTTCTTCCACCAACGCTTGGGCGGCCTCCAAGAACTCTTTTCCCGCCTCAATCACACGCCCAGTTTCCTTGCCGAGGTGTACTTTCATTACCCTCTTAAGGACCAGAATTGTTGCTTTTGTTTCGGTCGCCTCAGGTGTTTCGCCCAATTTATCCATGATTTTGTTGTACCAAGCTATAAGCTTGGCAGCAAAGTATCCTACGGACTGCCGTGGCCCTCGACTCTCACGAAGCATCTTTATTATATCTTCCTCTGGAGCCCATCTCCCACCTCCATAAGTTTTCTTTAGCCTAGCCTTGAGATCATCCCATGGCGTGCTCTTGTCACTTTGTATTTGGTTCAACACCTGGCGACGCACCCGGCCTACAAAGGCTGCGCGCAAAGTTAGTACGTCATTGGAATCGAGCCATCCATTTTCCGCCTTGCTATCGATGGCTGCAGACAGCCTATCACCATCTTTTAGAAAATGAGACAGTTCTCCCACTTCACCCGTAAACTTTTCAACTTGGCTAATGGCGGTTCTCATATCTTGCGCATTCGCTGCCTGAAACTTCAGCCATTCTAGTGTGGTTGCAGCATCTGTGGCCATTCTGATCCGGTTCAACCTGTCTTGCACTGTGTCACGTGCGCGTTTCACCGGCATACACTTTTACACCCGCGGTTCACCAAAAAAAACTCCCGGGTTTCGGCACCACATATGTTTGGCTCGATAGAACGAACGTTTTTAAAAAAGGTAATACACAAGGACGAGTGAACACTACGAATGCTTGATAACAACTGCCTGTATTTAATCCGGCTGCGTCTTATATAGACTCAGCCTTGTTTATTTACAATCTTAACTCTTCGTTCCCCATAACATATATATATATATATATATATATATATATATATATATATATATATATATATATATATACAAATTTGAACCACCGTTATTTTCGGTTTCTAGGGGTTCTGAAACGCGAAATTTTCTAGTCGGCACTTCCGGATTGTTTCATTGTATCAACCTTATAAGCGGGGTTCCTCCCTATGGGGGAGGGAGGAACCGCGCTAAAAACTAAAACACAATTGTGAAAAGGCGCTATTTCATAATTCCTATATAAAAATCATTAAAAGTACGTCTCATCTTCCACTCCCTCTACCTATCCCCCCCCAAAAAAAAAACAACAAAATTTCTTGCTCGAAAAAATTAACTGACACCATGTAAAGCGGTAAGTTCAACATGATTTAAAATATCTACTTTCCTTCTGAGGAAAGTGCTAAAACACACAAAAAAAAAAATCTTTAAATTCTTAATAAAAATTAATGTTCAATTCTTAAAACATTTTAAATTTAACTCGGGACGCATACATAATTATAAAATAACAATTTCTTCTTCTAATAATTCTAAATAATCAATTTACAAACTGTTCAATGATTTGTCCCCTTGCAGCAATACAGGCATCACAACGCACGTTGACAGATTGGATGGCATTTGTGTATTGCTCTGCTGTAATCTGTTCCCAGGCCCATCTGATGAGATGGATGAGGTACTCCCTTGAGCCAATGGGCTCCCTGTAGAACAAATCTTTAATGTATCCCCATGCGAAGAAATCCAAGAGCGTGAGGTCTGAAGATCGAGCCGGCCAAGATACCGGCCCACCAGGTCCAATCCAACGCCATGGATAGTTAATGCCCAACCAATTTTTAGACGGCCCTCCCCTAGTGAACTGGACAACCGTCGACTTGGAATCTCTGTGACAAAAGGACTACCTCCAAGAACGACGACAGTTTATTATAGAGGAATGCGTCGAAAGAATCTGCGTTAAGTCGAGGGGTAAACAAATGTGGACCTAATATTTAATTATTACACACAAAATCAGAGGCATATTCACTCCTATATTTGGGGAGGGGGTTAAAGGAGGTGGGGGTGAAATGGTGAGGGGAGGGGGTGGGTTTGATACATGTACTTTAATAGAAATTGATTTTTCATAATTTCTTTTAGTTTTTTGCGTTTTTCTCGGACACTAAGCCAAAACGAGATGTATGCCAAAGGACTTTTTTTCTTTGTTTTTTTTTTTTTTTTTTTTGTCTAGTGTCTATATTAGATGGATTTCATTTCATCTTCTGAAAAATTTTAATTTTTGGCGAACCAACGAGATACCAAGCTTCCTTTGATTAAGTTTATTAATTAAAATAAATATGATCCCATTGAGATCCCAACTTGAAATTAACAGAAAACTGAGATAAAATATCAAAGAAAAATTACAAATTTTTTGAAAATTTTTAAACATACGTTTGAAGAGAAATTTAAAGTTTAAAAAATTACCTTAAAATTTAAATTTTCATAAATAAGTCATGATACATATCATTTTAATCAGCATTTAATACACTAACGAATGCTTTTTACCACACCTCTTTAGCTCATTTCGTTTGGGAGTTATGGTACATTTTATGATCAAGTGTCTGTCCTAAAATGTGCTTTTTTAAAACACTTAAACTTTCATAACTCGAAAACTAATAAAGATAAATTTCTAAAAATTTGGATTTTTAATTGTCTTATGGGCTACTATTGACGAGCCAAATTTAAAAAAAAATCAAAAAATATGAGGGAAATTTTTCCCTTGTTTTTGGATCACTTGATATGGAATGACCCATACATTGGTCGAGAAATCTATACTAATTTCTTTAGCTGCTTCGTAAAAGAATCCCAAACTATTTTAATTGCCTCTCTGCCACATAGTGTGTAAAACCAACATTGTGATTAAAAATTTGTTTCCCTTATAACTATATACAGGGGTATGAAAATGTCTGTATTTTTCCTGAAAGCCACTGATTATTCAGCAGATGTCGTCCAATTATATTGTATAGTTCAGTGTTTTGTAAGTAAGAGAGAGTTGTCTTTATGTATTGGGTGCTGTTTTTCAATAATTCCTTCATGTCATGTGGGATATTTAGTTTGTTTCCTCATCTGGATTCCGAAAGTAGGTATTTTACGGTAAAGTCTCTATTGCATATACATATCTCAAGTTGGTTTGTTGAATCTTTCCATGACATACTCGTGTGTTAGTCTTGTGTGGCCAATTTTAAGTCGAGCAAGTACAATTTCTTCTTGTCTTTTATCGCGGTTGCTGCATGTCCACTCGTGAGTCGTATTTTTTTTTTTTTTTTAATTATTATTTTACATTTTATAATTTATTGCCAGTTAGTCTTTCCAATAATTTACAATATTTTGTTTTATTGCATTGGTCAATTCTTGGTGTGTGATTGATCGGTTGAGCTCAATTTTGTCGTGTTGAGTGTTTTTATTACGGGCCAGCAAGGGAACTTTTACCTAAACCTTCATGCCCTGGCAGCCAGTACATTGTTGTTGAATGTTTTTCAGTCCAATAAGAATACCTTATAGCTCAACTGTAAATATGCCACAATTATCATTAAGTCCTATTTGGTGTTTCTACTCTAAGCTGTATAATGCGCTTAAATTGCCTGTCCCAAGAAAATTTGGCGCTAAAATCGCTATTTTATTTCGTGCGTCATTCTAGACTCGCTGATCACATTGAATCACCAAATTTAAGCCGTCATGTATTATTTTTTGTTGTGTGTTTAACGGCTTATCTGCAATTGGGTTATTACCGCCGGGGTACCTACTGGTTGCCACCCTTTTATAATGCCAACAGCACGTATTCGGACACCAATTTAGGTACTGTCACGCCCGACGTTGCTTTACTTCGATAATCAACTGAAAACGGTGCATTCAAACGTGGCTATGACCGTTGGCGTCCTGTATTATCATTATTATAATTAGATGTAGAAATAATATTGAATATTTTCTTCTATAAGGGACATGTTTGTATTATATTTAAGTAATAACCCCAACCATAGACCGCTGGTTGAAATTGGACTCCTGATACCTAGAGGAGTTAGAACTCCAACCGCATCTCTCCTTATATATTAGATCGTGGTTGGTTTGGGAATTTCATTAGTTTCAAGCAGATTCCAATATTTTATTTTCTGCTATTTTAGGCATTCGATGATAATAGTACTGGAGGTAGAAGAAATACCATTCCATTTTAAACCTATCTCAGACCAAACCGCCAGGAACAGGTTAGTTACAGCAGAGACTTTCTAATCTTCCGAAATTATTTTCAACGAGATAAAAAATGTCCTTAAAAAAAATTACGTAGCATATGGAACTAAGTGTTTTTGTTGTTTAGCACAAGCCGAAAAAATAACACTATTGCTCTCTCTGTAGAATTTTGAGAGAGAGAGAATTATATGAAGGTGGTATTTTGTAATAAAGTACTACAAAACCTTTGGAAGTTGTGAATTTTTAGCGCGGTTCCTCCCTCCCCCATAGGGAGGAACCCCGCTTATAAGGTTGATACAATGAAACAATCCGGAAGTGCCGACTAGAAAATTTTGCGTTTCAGAACCCCTAGAAACCGAAAATAACGGTGGTTCAAATTTGTATATATATATATATGTATATATTTATTTATATATATATATATATATATATATATTTGTCTGTTCGCTCTCTAAATTGAAGACGAATGGTCCGATTTTGATGAAATTTGGTACAAAAATCTGTCGTCCAATTTGAAAGGTCAAGTTCGTTAACCAGCAAAATCCGCCCACTGGAAGATGGTGTTTGGGGCGAAATTCGCGCAGAAAAAATCGTAACGCTTACGTTTTTGAGTTCATAAGCTTGTAAGTACTCGTTTTATAGGCTTCTTGGGCTAGAAAAACGAATGAAACCATTTTCAAGGCGATAGCTTTAACCGTTGTCGAGAAAATTGGAAAAATAGTTTTTGAATACCGTTTTTGGTTTGGGTACTTAGAATAACGGGATTCAGTTGAAACATTATGTGCATGTTCTACTTTCATTAAAACTAATATGTTGAAAGTTATGTTACGTTTGGAGTTAAGGAAGGGTTAGAATAAAATATTTTATGAACAGATATGAAAAGTTTTGGAAACTTCGTATACTTTCATTAATATCTCGAACACGGTTGGGAAATCGTGGTAAGTGGATTGAAACTATTTGAAAGCTTACTAAACTCTCTACAAAAATGATTCTAAAACTATTTTTGATTAGGTTATGTCAATCGGAGAAATAAATGCTTAAAACTTCAAATACGTCTGTTTTGTTCTTATGAACGGGTTTTTGTCGTTCTTTTTGTAATTTTTGTCTCTTTCCCTTGGTTTTTTATTGCTTTTTATTTCTTTAATTTCTTATGTTGTATTTGTAAGGAAAATGTATGTGTGTGTAAACCAGGATAGGTAAAATGAGACCAATTTTCTGTTGTCAGAAATAATGAAAAGTTTTGGGAACTTCGTATAATTTCTTAATATCTCGAAAACGGTTGAAAATCTTGGGAAGCGAAAGGTTACCATTCGAAAGCTTACTAAATGGTCTACAAGAAAGGTTCTAAAGAAAGTTTTGAATAAGCGAAGTAATGTCAGCTTTGGATTTGTCGATTTCCTTCAAATGTCTTGAAACTGTCGAGGCTCCTACTCCGAGTTCTTTGGCATATTCCCTAGTGTTTTTAATTGCTTATAGTAGTCAAATGTATTTGTCAATAAAACAGGATACGTATAATTAGAATCAATATTTTGTTTGTTAGAATTCGATGATGCCGTACGAATATCTAGATTACAGTACTGGTGTTGATTTCGTTCTTTAGAATTATTCTTGGTATTCCCTATTTTCATCTGTTACCCATAGTTTTTTATTGTTAGTAGGTTTTTCTTATTGATTATAGAATATAAATCTATTTGGCTATAAAACAGGATACGTAAAATTAGTGACAATATTTCGGAGATTTCTGAGCGAAATACTTTTAAGATTTTCTACCACCACGAACGGCTTTTTTCCTCTATTTTTATCCACTAGATAGGCTTTATTTTGCATATTATTCTATATAAGTTTTATTCAGCAGGGGATTCTGATGAAATGTCGTGTTTTTGCTGTGGATTTTAAATACGATGTATCTAAGATTGGATAACATTAGCGAGTCTACATAGTTAAGAACCGACGACGGAGGATTACTTCTTGCTATGATTTAGTCTACATATGTATATTAAGTCCTAAATCCAAAAAATAAACTTCACAACGGTTAGATACTATGAGCGTATATGGCGGTTCAATGCCCGTAGAACACAATGGGGCCTCAGGAAATTTACCTGCTAAGAGTTAATCCTCAAGAGCTGTAAATATACCCCAGGTATCTGCCGACACAAATACAAAGCCTAGGCGGAGAGCACCCCAAAAACACAGATCCAAAAATAGGTTATATACTAAATATTCATAAAGACTACTTAGTTGTAAACCGATTCATCAATTAGCAATCAATAATTTTCAACAAAGGTTATATACTAAATATTGATAAAAAGTATTTAATTAGAAAAAAATCAATATTCCACAAGACTTGTTTTTGGTCCATTTGTGTCTACTCCATAGACTTAATTAGGTATATTATTCTATTGTAGTTGGGCAACTAAACTTTGTTTTATTTTGTTAAATAAAGTTTTTTTTTTGACTTGTTATTCGTCAAGACTTTTATTTGTACTTGTGTATTTACTAGATACGTTTTATTCGGCATATTATTCTATAAAGGCTATATTAGGCAGGGTATTCTACTCAATCTTGTGTACTTCTTCTTGATCCTTCTGTACATGGGCGTATATAAAAACAATTTCGGGGGGGGGCTGAGACCATTTCCAGGGTATGGAATACTAAATATTTAGAGCTTGGAATAGTTTTAGGCAACTAAAACGCTATTGCACGTAAAATAAAATATGTTTTATGAACTAAGTGATCTTATTTAATTTATTTTTAAGGGTTTTACGAGAAGTTTTTATCATCAATTCAAAATTTCGGGAGGGGCTGCAGCCCCCTCAGCCCCCCCCCCTCATATACGCCCATGCTTCTGTATCCTCTAGAAAGGCTTTATTAGGCATATTTTGTATTGATTTATAGAGCTTTGCTTTAGAATGAGAGCCAGATTCTGTAATTTCCGCTTCTGTGTAAAAGTTAGCTACTGTCGGTGTCCCTGACGCCTTAATATCACTTTTATTCGAGATGTTCGAGAGGATTTTGACAATTTTCACGAGATATATAAAAAAAATAAGTTTATTTCTTTTCTAAGCTTATCAAATGGCACTAGGGACATGAACGGAACCGCGCTAAGATGCTGCAGTTCCTGCGAGTCGGACTTTTTTCTTTAGGTACGTGAATCTGATAATTGTATGATTCGTATAGATGTAGTGAGTTCTTATGAGATCGAAAAAAGCAGCAAATAGGGTCCCAAAATAAAATCACGAGGGATAATCGCCTACTATAAGTATTGTTAATCTTATTTCAGTAAAGAGTAAAAATGTTTACGCCAGTATGCTGTAAAAATTATATTTTACCAAATATCATGAGTGAAAAAATGCTTTATTAAAACTGACATGATTGATGAGACATAATTAATTTTCTCCTCTATGACTTGCCTTAATACGAATACAAATTTTGTCGTAATATTGTTATTGCATAAGAGTTCTGTAATATAATACAAAGACAGGGAGGTAAACTAAAAAGGTCAATAGAATTTTTAGTTCTCCAAGAAAACAAATTGGCCTCAGACTAGACTAATTATATCTGAGTTAGGGCCCATAAAGAGCTTAGGAAATATGAGAACTTCTCTATCGAATAAGCGGGAGTCAAAAGGACTCCACAGCTTAAAACACCACCAAAAAATACACCGAACCTAAATACTATTTTACCAATAGTTACATATAGTACAGTTACAAATGTGCTCCGTTATAAAAATTGAATACTCTGAATAGTAATGATTGTACGATTAAGCGTATAGTAACATTTTGTGTAATATAAACTAATTGTTTCTAATTATCTGATGACAATTCCTTTAGGGATTTCTATAACAATATAAAACGTCCGACTCGTAGGAACTGCGTCGTCTTAGCGTAGTTCTGTTAATATCCCTAGTGTCATTAGTAAACGAATAGAAATTGTTATTGGTAGGTATTGTTCTTTCCTGAAAAAATACATCTCAAAGAGAAAAAAAATTTAAGGTGCCACAAAAGGAAACTGATAGTATGCTGATTGCGTCATGAGGTTAAGAGCAGGTTTCCTCTTTATGAAGGGAGGGAGGAACCGCGCTAAAAGTCAACAATTTCAGTAATATAGCTTATTTAAGGACTCCTTTTACCACTAAAACTCGCAAGAACAGTATCGCCATATCATGCTAATCTTTCTACAAGGTTATTTCTGTAATCTCTGCTGTATATTTTTTTGTCTGTAACATATTTCTATCTAGGTTTATTATTATTTTTGTAGTGTACTACGATACAGTTATCATAAATTATGGTGTTATACTCTTGCTTACCTATGCATAGGTTTTATTTCACTTTGATTTCCTGTATTGTGAAATTTGTGCTAGAATTGAAACGATCAGAACACTGCTCTTTGTGAGGCTCTTAATATGCATACTACTATGATAAACTAAATACATCTTGAAACTTAAGCCGCTTGGATTGACTTGTCTAGTCCCCTAAAATAGGGGCAGAGGAGATAAGTTCGGAAATGGAATAATTTCACCTGTAGCAGCCAGAGCGCTGATGTAACCACAAAACGTGGTTAGCATGAACTTGTATTGGGTTGTCAAAGTTCACCTTCACCATGGCCATGAATGTATGTTAATTTATTGAAGTTGGTGTCTTCTATTTTTAGCACAGTTTTCATAACATTTCTGTCACAACGGCTTACAAGTTTATACCGGTTGTCAGTGGCTTGTGAAAGTTTCAACGTTCAATGTAGTTACCTTAACCAATTTGGTGTCCATTCCCTTAAGAATATATTTATCCACTGTAAATGAGTAAATATTTACATTGTGTTTATCTGTAATAATTTTATCATGATAATCAGAAAAAGACCAAGCGAAAGATTCCAAGTTTTGAGAAAACTATCCTTAAAGTTTTAGTGTTAGTGAGATCAGTAAGTATAAATATAACCCTGAAAAGTTTAATAACACTCAGTTGTTTTTAAGCACTTTTCCCATATCATTTTAGACATAAATGTAAGTGCAATATAAATTGTAATAAATACAAGTCCCTAAGCCCTTTTGAGTCTATGATCCCTTTTCATCAATAAGAAGAAAACTTCTTATAATGGGAATGCAAAATGTATTTTCAACCTTTTTTCTTGTTGGGTTTTTTAGTTCGTAGGCTTGTAGGAGTAGCTAATGGAATTCCCAGGCATCCTCCACGAAAGAAGAGTGGTCTAC